>RAHM01000159.1:1791416-1808000 GCA_003713295.1 Parotia lawesii
TGGATGGATGGATGGAGGGATGCATGGGTGGAGCTAGAGCTTCAAAGTTTATTAGAGAAGCTTCTATTGAGTCCTGAGGTGCAGGAAGAACCTCTTGGCTTTCCAAACTTCTCCAACAGGAGCCTGGATGGGGCTGGATCCAATCCCAACCCCGTATTGTCAATGGATTAAATCTAAGGATTTATAGAAGTGTGGTTGAACCTTTGTCCAAGGATTAAAGATGGCAAACCAGGGATATTTATATTAAAATTAATTATTTAGTATGATAAATATTAAAGTAATCGTAATAAAATCAGCAAAAAAACCCAATTATTGAAGTAGAGATTGATGTCACTCACCCAGACCAATGTCCAGGGGCAAATCTCTTCTGCTGACCCTCAAGGGGTGACTTTGAGGGGTGTCCCCCCCCAAAGGAGGAATCCCAGTTCCCAAGAAGGGCTATAGGGATAYGTCAGGAGAACATCTGAAAGTTGGACTGGACTTTTTTGGTCTCTGCTTTTAGGGATTTTCAGAATTTAAGGCGTTCACTAATCCCACTCCCCTCCCTGGATGAAGCACCAACCCCGCTTTGCCCGAGGGGTTTTTGTAAAGAATTATTCCTTCCTTCCCTGCCTTTTGTTCCTCCCCACRCCCCCTGCCATGTCTGGAATTGTCTTCTTGAGGGAAGGTCTCTGACAGGATGAATAAATAAAGCTCCTCAATGGGGTTGACTCATCTGTACAGGCCAGGAGGAAGATGGAATGTCTTTATGGGTGGAAATGAAGCCATTTGAGCTCTCCTCTTTTATTATCCCCAACACGAAGCCGGAGGCAGGGGCTATAAATCCCTCTGCCATGGCTGCCTGGATCCAAACGGGCTCCTCTCCCTTGGAATTGTGGCCGTGGGAGCAAAGCAGGGTTTGGTTCGTGGCTTTGATTCCTGCTCACTCTGCAAGAGCTGCGGAGTTTCCTCTGCCCGGGGTAGATTTCCTCTGCTTGTGGCGTGGATAGTTCAGATCCCAACACCATTCCCAGAGAAAACTCCCAAACTTTCTGCCTTGGGATGGTCCATCCCTATTTTCAGGGGGGAAAAGGGTTGGTGGGAGGGGGATTTTTGGTTTTAAGGCATCGGCTGAGGGAGAGTTGGTGCTTCTCCTCTCTGTGTCTCTCTGTGCCTGAAGACAAAAGATTTTCCAAGGATCTTTTCCATTATTCCAGCACTGCCAGCTCCATTTCTGCCCTATTTTTGYGTCCCCACAGCTCCAGTGCCTCCGGTCACCAATTTCCGTGTGGTAGAAGAAGGACTTTTCAGCCTGAAGGTGGCTTGGACACCTCCYCTGGGCAGACTGGAGGGCTACAAGATCTACATCCCCAGGGGTGAGTTTTTATTAGTTTTTTCTTAATTTTATTAATTTTAATCCGTTTTTGTTGATTTTTCTTAATTTTTCTTGGCATTTGCTTTGAAAGGAGTAGTGACCCAAGGACAGGGAAGGTGCTGTTAATTCCTGGCATGACTCCAGAATGAGTCCAGGATAGACTTTTCCAAACGCTGTGGTTCCTCCAGGATACAGGAGAGTCCTTGGAAGGACTTTCCTTGGAAGAACAAGCTGAGGGCGATGCTGTGAATTCCTTGTTTGCCCTGGCACGTCCAAATGTTTTTCCCTCAATCACGTGCCTGCTCTGGTGGGGATTTGGGATGAGTTCAAGCCTTCGGGATGGCTCTGTGGGGTCTGGAGGGCTGGGACAGCACGGCCAGAATTCCCAGCGACACCACATGGATTGGGAAACTCCACCCATGCCCCTGAGCCATTCTCCATGGTGTGAAGACATTCCCACGGGATTCCTTCATGGGAAGGCTTCACCATCCCTTTTCTCCTCGATTTTGCAAGCCAACAAGCCCGGGATGACCTTTGAGCAGATCCTGCGGGGCGACGTCTCTTCCCACGTGCTGGAAAACTTGCAGGAGGACCGGGAATACAGCATCAGCATCTACGCCGTGTATCCTGAGGGCCCGAGCCAGCCCGTGGCRGCTCTGGGGAGGACACGTAAGAGCTGTGACCCCGTGGTTGGTCCCTTCTGTCCCCAGGTGTTGTGTCCCCACCTCGGAGTTGGTGCCCTCATGCACCAGGACCTTCCCAACTCCATCCTAACTCTTCCCTCGTGGCCATGGATGCCCTCAAACACCACCCTGCAGCCTGGGGAAGGGTGGGAGATCATTTTCCCTCCTGTTTGGCACCCACGCTGCACAAGGTTGGTGCTCAGAGATGTTTGGTCCTGGACAGTCACGGGTTGGGCTGTTCTACCTCTGGTTCATGAGATGCCTTCAGCCCCCGGGCGGGAGCTCCTGGAAATCCCTCTCACGGAATCATTAAGGCTGGAAAAACCCTCTAGGATCCCCAAATCCAACCATTGCCAGCCCTGCCATGTCCCCAGATGCCACATGCACACGGCTTTTTGATCCCTCCAGGGATGYGACTCCACCACTGCCTTGGGCAGCTCTTCCAGTGCCTGACCACCCKTTCCATGAAGGAATTTTTCCCAATATCCAACCTAAACCTCCCCTGGCCCATCCTGAGGCCGTTCCCCCTCRTCCTGTCCCTGTTCCCTGGGAGAAGAGCCCGACCTCCACGTGGCCACCTCCTTCCAGGTGTTCCCTTCACCCGGCTGAGCTGGAGGAACATTCACGGAGAGCCASCAAAGTCCTCCACTCCCAATGCTCTGAAAAGTTTCTTCCCTGTCCTCCTCCCAGTGAAGCTCCTGCCTGTGGAAAACCTCCTGCTGCAGAACGAGACCACGGACACGCTCCAGGCCCGGTGGAGCCCTGTCCGGGGAGCAACGGGATACAGGCTCACCTGGACATCAGCAGGTACGGGCAGGGCTGGGGGCTGTACCAGTTACCAGGGCATGGAAAGATGGGAGCCGTGAGATTCCCAAGGCATTGGATGCACTTTGGATTGGATTGGATTGGATTGGATTGGATTGGATTGGATTGGGTTGGRTTGGGTTGGATTCYGTCTTTGTCCAGGGGGAATTGGGTTTTTTTGGGGTCTGTGAGACCAGTGGAGTTTTCTCTGCCATGGAAGCAAAAATTCCTGCCCTTGCTCTGCATGAAGCTGGTTAGTGGATCCAGGCTGGTTACACGGGATTCGTGCTGGATTTACTGGACCTGAGGAGCCTTGGAATAGCTGAGAGGAGCTGGGAAAACTCTCCCTGTGGAGCTGTACTGCCCCTCAGCATTTGGGGTCACCCCTTTTTTGGGGGACAACTGAGTACATGGATTTTTGGGGGACAGCCTGGAAGTGCCTGTGCTCATTGCTTTTCTCTCTGCAGCAGTAAAACCTGGCTCCATTCCCCAAAATCCTCATTTTTTAGGCAAATTTGGGAGTTTGGAGACAGATCCACCTTTCCAGCTGGAGCTTTTCCCCTGCCCTGAACCCAAACATATTTTCTGTGGTGCTGGAGGGGAGCAGGAGTGAGAAATTCCGGTTTGATGGCAGATTCTGGCCTTGGGAGATGGATTTTTCTGGGGCTCAGGGATGTCAGGACACCTGGACTCCATCCCAGGCTGTGAATAAAAACCACATTTTCCTCTCCCTCATCTCCCCTGGTTATGATGGAAGGAGACATCTCCCACCAGGAACGGGGGGGTTTAGTGGGAGAACAGCTCCAAAGGTTGCCAGGAGGGAAAAATCTTTACAGGGAAGATGTAAAATGGCATTTATTGCTTTGTGATGAACTTTTCTCACAGCACACCCCAAAACTCAGCGGTTTTCCCAGGCTGTGCCCAATATCCCGGCCGGGAATGGAGCTCGGTCTGGGAATGGGGACACTGAGGGGACAACCTTCTCAGGGGGAACAGGAAGAACACATCACCTCCACCCCCCGAATTTCCAGCTGCTTTTTCACCTGGCACCAGCTCACCCCAATTCCAGGAGGGGCAAAATCCCAAGGGCAGCCCCCCCTGGCCTCTGGGTCCTCCTCCCACCCTCCATCCCATCCCGGGATTAGGGATGCAGTGACGGCATCCAGACCCTGGTGCCCGTCCCAAGCCCCGGCTGGGTTTGGTTTTCCTCGCCTGACTTTTAAAACCGGGATTAGATAARCACAAACTGGAGATGGGGGATGTGGAGAGCAGGTGGGAAAAGGGGGGTGGAGCTCCGGGTGCAGCTGGAACAGAAAGTGAGGATGTGGCACCATCCAGTGACCGAACTGGAAAAGGCATTTTCCTTCTYTTAGAGGTTTTCCTCAACATCCTGCACCTCCCTGCCCTTGGGAATCAGGGGTGGATCCACAGGAATTCGGTTTTAACTCTTCTCCTGCTGGGCAGGTTTAGCTGAGCTGGGTTTAGTCCTCAACGAGGAGACTAAAACTGGGTTTTGGGGCATCATTGGCTCCAATTCCTGCAGGGAAGGCAGGATGACTCCAGCACGGAGTCAGTCAGGGCTGGAGGGTGTGGACCCTTTTATGGGATCATTCACAGGCCCCAACGTGCCCATTTTGGGGTTTTCCTGATTTATTTCCTCTGCTTTGCAAATCCCTGAGTTACCTTGGTGATCCCTGAGCTCTTCCCGGGTGGATGTGGCATTTTTTTCCACCTGCACCCACCCGGGATGGTCCCGGTGTGCCCCGGGGTGGGGTGGGCTGAGGAAATGGGGACACCATTTCCTTTCGCAGAGGGCAGCATCCAGGACGTGACCCTYGGCAGCTCCTACAGCTTCTACATGMTCCAGGGGCTGGAACCGGGCACGGAGCACACGGTGACCATCAACCCCATCTTCGGGGACGTCGAGGGGCCGGTGGTGAGCGGCAAAGCCACCACRGGTGAGCGTCCTGCAGCAGGGGCGGCATTCAGCCCATGCGGACTCAGGGGTGGTGGCACAGAGCTGGTGTCACTTTCTGTCACTCCCCTGCGTCGTTGGGTTTGGGGACYTCTTCGATGCTGTTGGGACCTCGATGGAACTGGGCAACTCTTCTCTCCTGCAGTGGCATCCAGCACTGTCCAGATGCTGAAAGTGAGCGAGATTTCCGTCAACAGCCTCCTGGTGTCCTGGGATTCGGTCGYGGGAGCCACCGGCTACAGGGTGGCCTGGGGTCCGACACCAGGTGAGATCCGTCTYTGCTCTCCCTGGAATGGGAGAACCTCAGGGATCTGGGTTCCAGATCATGAACTGCTCCAGCAGCCTCTCCCACAATTCCAGAGTTTGAACTGAAGCCAGGGGTTATTCCTGGCCCTGAGGCACCAACCTGGCCCCAGCCCAACGCAGAGTGAATCCCAGGAAGTCCCCAGGAAGGGGACAGGGAACATTCCCACATTCCTGTGAATTCACTCCGGAAGTGAGAGCTGGTTTGGATTCAGTTCCTCTCAACTGGTTTGGATCCTTTAGGTATTAAAATTCCAAAATAAATAACGATAGGAAAACTTACCCTTGCCCCAGTGAGCGCATGGAATCCCAGGATCACTGAGGTTGGAAAGGACCTCCAAGCCCAACCTGTGCCCAATCCTCACCTTGTGATGGAAGTGCCACATCCAGTTCTTCCTTGGACATCTCCAGGACTGGGGACTCCAAACCTCCCTGAGCAGCCCCTTCCAATGCCTGACCACCCTTTCCATGAGGAAATTCCTCCTGAATTGTCCCGGAACARGTGTCCTCCAGCAGAGGTTCTGCTGGGAACACGGTGGATTTCCCAGGATGCGACAGAGCTGCTCTCCAGACTCTTTCTCCTCTCSTGTTTTATTTTGTCTTCCAAAGAATTCTTTGGCAAGGACCGTCCTCGTCACCTGGCCCTCAACAAGTCGGTGACGTCCCACCAGCTCCGCAGCCTGGCCCCCGACACCGAGTACGTCATTTCCCTGTCCGTGCTCTTCGGCTCCGGGGAGGGCCCCGGGATCACCACCTCGGCCAGGACAGGTGAGTGCGGGCAGGATGGTGGAGTAGCTACTACAGAACGTAATCTCTGTGTATCTGGTTGGACCTTGTGTATCCCTGACTGGGTCTTTTCCCGTGCTCTGGGCTTGGGAAGAGCTTCAGATGTCATTGGATCCCAGATTGGTTGGGGCTGGAAGAGTTGGAAGAGTTGCAAGGGTTGGACGGTTTGGAAGAGTTGGAAGGTTTGGAAGGGTTGAAAGAGTTGGAAGGGTTGGAAGGGTTGCAAGGGTTGGACGGTTTGGAAGAGTTGGAAGGTTTGGAAGGGTTGAAAGAGTTGGAAGGGTTGGAAGAGTTGGAAGGGTTGGAAGAGTTGGAAGCGTTGGAAGAGTTGGAAGGTTTGGAAGAGTTGGAAGGTTTGGAAGGGNAAGAGTTGGAAGGGTTGGAAGAGTTGGAAGGGTTGGAAGAGTTGGAAGCGTTGGAAGAGTTGGAAGGTTTGGAAGAGTTGGAAGGTTTGGAAGGGTTGGAAGGGTTGGAAGAGTTGGAAGGGTTGGAAGAGTTGGAAGGGTTGGAAGAGTTGGAAGGGTTGGAAGGGTTAGAAGAGTTGGAAGGTTTGGAAGGGTTGGAAGGGTTGAAAGAGTTGGAAGGTTTGGAAGGGTTGGAAGGGTTGGAAGCCCATCTTGTTCCAACACCTTCCACTATCCCAGGTTGCTCCAAGCCCCATCCAGCCTGGCCTTGGACACTTCCAGGGATCCAGGGGCAGCCACAGCTTCTGTGGGAAACCTGTGCCAGACCCTCCCATCCTCCCAGCCAGGAATTCTTTCCCAATATCCCGTCCATCCCTGCTCTCTTTCAGTTTAAAGCCACTCCCCTTGTCCTGTCCCTCCAGGCCCTTGTCCAAAGTCCCTCTCCAGTGGTGAAGTGCCCAATCTGCACTCACTGAGCTTCCAGGTATCCCAAAATCCAGACCAATGGTTAATTCCTCAACATTGTTAGAATTCATCTGAAAAAAAATAGGAAAAAATAGGAAATCTGGGTAAAATGTGCTGTAGGAAACCATAGGAAGATAAAGGAGCATGGAACATCCTAATGTGGTCCTTTCTGCTTGGTGATAAGGGCTGTCCCCTGCCTCAAAGAATTCCAGAATTCCAAAGGAATCCTCCTGGAAGATCAGATTCCCTGGACAGGAGGCAAATCCTTTGTGTAAAATAGGGGAAGTTGATGGGCAAACCTTGTCCCCCTCTCTCAAACTTCTGGGCTGCTGCCCTGGGAGCGGGGGAGAGGCAGGAATGTCGATCCAAAAGGAGAGGTGGGATCGTTGGGASAGGTTCCAAAGTGGCAGCAGGTGGCTGGAAACCCTGGAATACAACGTGGGGATAATGGCCTGACCCTTGTGAGGAAGAGAACGGGGAATATTCAGCAGCTGTGGGAGCTCTGGGTGGGTGTTCCACCTGGGGCACTGGGATAGGGATCTCCTGACTCCATGGATCCCTGAGCTGCCTGTCCTGGCCTTGCTCCCACTGGATCTAGAGCAGAACGTGCTCCTTGATGACCTCGAGCAGTACAAGGTGGTGTCTCTCCAGGTGAGGATGAGGAGACACCGACGATAAGCAAAGACACCATTTTGAACCCTCTGATATCATTTTGACCCATTAAAGTGTCAATGATGAGCCTTTGGACGGGAATCAGGACACTCCTGATGTTGTCCCCATCCTGCAGCTCCTYTGGGATCCGTCTCCAACTTCAAGGTGATGTCCCACACCAGCACCAGCCTGTCCGTAGCCTGGAGTGCCACAGCCGCTGCCACCAAATTCAARCTCACCTGGAGCCCCGTGGGAGCAGGCAAAGGTGAGCAGGGAAGGGACATTCCAGGCACCTTCCCAAACTCCTGACCTGCTCCCGGGGGTAGGAAAGAGATCCCGCTGTTGGGAAGCTTGGTCCTGTTGGGGACAGCTCCTTCTCTCCTTGTTCTCATGGTTTTATTTATGGAGATCATCCCCAAAGCTCTGGGACAGCAGGGCGGCGATTTCCTTTGGAGGAGGGAAGTGAGCTCCAGGCTCTGAAATATCCCTGTTTTTACAGGAAAACAGGTTGCCAGGACTCAGTACCTGGGCAGCCGAGTGTTGGCTCACCGGATTGACCACCTGGTGCCCAACACCCTGTACAGGGTCAGTGTCCGGGCTGTGTTCAGCAGGACCGAGGGGCCGGAGGTGACCCTGACTCACCACACGGGTAAGTCCCGCTGGAAGAACCCTCCTTGAGYTGGGATGCAAAGCTTGGATTGATGGTGTTGGGCGTTGGGATTGGTTCAGTTGGATCAGAGCCTGGTGCTAAGAATGCCAAAGTTTTGGGTTCCATCCCTTTGTTCATCCATTTAAGAGTTGGACTCCGTGATCCTGGTGGATCCAACTCATCCTGTGGATGGTGGAGGCACGAGCAGCCCTCACTGCTGGTGCCAATAATCCAATAATCCATGGCTGTTCCCGTGGGAGGGAGCGGACACGTCCTTCTGGCACGTTGGACAATCCTGGATCGCTTCCCRGAATTTTTTATCCACAGCCACCTCGGGAATGCAGGGACCTCTCCTCAGGCACCACCCAGAGTCACTCACCAGCACCGGGCTTTGGGAATTCCTTGGATTGTGGCTTTGCCTCTTCCAACACGGAGTTCTGGCTCCTTTCCGTGTCTTTTCCACCTGAGTTCATCTCAATGAGTTTTTCATGGAATTTGAAGTCGTGTCTGGATGATCCATCCTCTCTTGGAGCCCTTCTCGTGTCCCTCTGTGTGTCACCAGTTTGGTGTGGGTGGTAGGAGATAGGGATGAGATTCCTCAGCTTGGAATCCATGGATCCATTAGGAATTCCAGCCKGGCCTCCCTGGATAATGCCTGGAAAGTAAACATTGAATGAATGCCCAAATTTTTCTTCTCCACCGTAACTCAAGAGTCGTGAACCTGCTGCTCTGGGACTGAGCTGAAATCTTATCCTGGTTCATTTTCCAGCTCCTCCTGGAGATTCCAACCCCATCCCGAYCATCCAGGACCTGAGGGTTGCTGACACTGGTGTAAACACTTTGAAGCTGGCTTGGAAAAAGCTTCCTGGGATAAGTAACTACAAGATATCCTGGGTGCCATCCAATGGTAAGAATCCCGATCCTTTGGTCAGGGAGCACAAGGAACCCACAGAAATAGGGAATTTGGCTCAGGAAATTCCTTTTTCCGTGGATGATCGGGTGGGTGGGGACTTTTATGTSTACAGGGACAGGTTGAACTCCTCTAAATGAGCCCTGAGCCAAGCTTTAGGCTCTRACCAAGGATATAAATATAGTTGGGATTTGGGAAATCCAGGAATTAATTCGTTCCCTTCCACCTTTGTGACCAGATCTCTCCGCTCCCTGTGCCTCAGTTTCCCCATAGGCAAAATGAGTCCCTAACTCTCCTCCCTGGCCAGGTCCTGTCAGATGAGTGTGAAGCTGCTGTAACAATGACYGTTACACTTCCCTTTCCGTGGACACCGCGGGGTTTTTTGGGATGTCTCCTCTCAGGTGACTCGGAATCCTCCCAGCTGGTCCCGGCAGAGGCCGTTTCCTTCACCATTCCCAAACTGAAGGACAACACCACCTACGCCATCTCCGTGTCTGCAGTGGGAAGGGGACAGGAGGGAAACCCCRCGGTCCTCACAGCCAAAACCTGTGAGTGTGGGATTCACGGATTGGGATAAGAGCATCTCCGCAGGGGAGTGAAAGAAAAAGAGCAATTTCGGCCGATTGACACCTTATTCCTGGAATTCCAGAATGWTTTGGGTTGGAAGGGACCTTGAAGATCATCCACTTCCAACACCTTCCAYAGACCAGGTTRCTCCAAGCCTCATCCAACCCGGCCTTGTTTCTTCTCAGATCCCACCAAAAACCAGCCATCGGTCCTTTTTTCTTACTGCTGAGGAATTTTGGGACTTTCCCTGTCTTCCCCAGCCAATAATCCCCATTTTTGGGGCACATTATCTTGGAATTCCCTCTTCAGTTGCAATATCTTGACCATTTCCAGCAGGTAAACGCCAACATCCCTCATGAGTTGTTCGGAGATCAAACAGTGGGAAAAGTCAGGGATATGGAGCCAGTGCTGGGATTTCAGGGAGCATCTGGAAAAAAAAGACAGGAAAAACTTCATTGCCCATCCCAAAATCTCAAATTTCAGCCAGTTTAGAGTCCAAACTAAAAATCTGGAAAAATTTCCACCAATTCCCACCAACTGAGGACCTGGCCTGATTCAGCTTTTCCTGGAAAACACCTGAAGTGCTGGAGGAACTCCTTCCTCTCACTGGAATCATGGAATTTCGGAGGCAGAAGGCTCTCCAGAGCTGTTTCCAGCCCCTAAACTTTGTTCCTTGCTTTTCCAACAGTGGATTTGCCCAAAGTGATGGAATTCTCCGTGCAGGAGGYGGCGGATTCCAGCATTTTGTTGTCCTGGGGGGCTGTTCCTGGAGCATCCCTGTATTTGCTGACGTGGGGATTGTCCTCAGGTAACGTTTGGTGTGGGAAGGAAACCCTGATCCATCTCCTGAACTCCTCTGGATCCTGGTTAGCAGGAGAACCCTTCCATGGGTTCCTTCATCTCATTTTGGGSGAAAAAAAAGGGAAAATGGGAGCTGGAGGAGGCTCCCAAAATGTCCCGTTTGGCCGTTGGAAAATCCTTGGGGGAAGAAAAAAAGGAGGTGTGGGAATAGCTCAGGAAAAAGGGATTTTGGCATTATCAGTGTCCCTTCCTGTCCATCAAATCCACCAAAAAAAAGTGGATTTTTGTCATCCATAAAACCTCGTTCTTAGTTGTTTAAAATCTCTGCTCTACTGTGAAAAATTCCTGAATCATTCCTCACCATTCCTTTTCCCGACTGATTTGGCTTTTCAGGATTTGCCCTTTTAAAGCACCGATTCCATGATTTTTTTCCCGGATCGGACTAAAATCCTCTTTGAATTTGAATTTTCCCGTCCCTATGGCTTCAACCACAAACTTTTTTTTCTAGGATCAGTTCATGTCCACGAGTCAATAAAGAAACCAAATCCCACAGAATTCCCTGTGCTCCCTGCAGTACTTTTGGAACTACCAGGAGCTTTAATTTTTTTTAATTCCAAGGATATTTTAGGATTGGCAGCTCCAGGCTTGCAGGATGTGTCACTCGGGATGAAGTGTCCCGTGGCAGCAGCATTTTTTTGGGGCTAAATATTATGGGAAAGTGATCTGGGAATGGAAAATTGGGATCTCTGGGGTGATTTTAGTGATGTAAAGCAACTGTTCCTTTCCTGTGCAAATATTGATCTGGAAGGATTCAGAAATCCCTGATTTCGGAGTTGTCTGGGAATCGGGAATGGATAATTCCATGTGTGCCAGTCCCCCCGTGCCCTCCCTCCATCGATCCTGCTGGAATGGGTTTATAAATCTTGATTTCCCATGCTCAGCCGATGACTCCTGCCCCCACTTCTCCATAGGATCAGATTTATGCTCCTAAATGAGYAATTCCAATTTTTCCTGGTTAATTATCCCGGCTGCCAACATTGGTGYATAAAAGCAATTAAGAATTTGGTCCTTTTTTTTTTGGTCTTGATTAATTTTCCTCCACCCAACTTGATTTCTGTCCTGAATGAAAGTTATTTTATGACGCRTTTCCCTTGCTCCTTTTTGAGCTCATTTAATGCCATTTCCCCTGCTGAGTCCATCCAGCCTGTCCCATAAAAAATCGGATCCCTTTCTACTCCACTTGGGATCGTTCCACCTTTGGATCAGACAAAATAAACCAATTATGGCCCTTTTGACTCAACCTCCCAAAAAACGGGAGCAGAAGAGTTTGAGTCAAATTTCAAGAGGGATTTTACTGGGTTTTTTTAAAGGAGGGAAACCTCCCTCCCAAAAATTTTTGTGGAGAATTGAGAGCAACGAACTGGATTTGATCCTTGGAGATCTTTTCCAACCTTAATTCTGCGAGTCAATGACAACGGAGCAGATTATTTGCACTGCTTTTATTTCTTGCCATAGAAACTCAGCTTTTTTGGTGATTTTTTTTAAGGAAAATGTTATTTCAGGATAAAAAAGTGCAAGTTTCACTTTGAACATTGTCAAACTCATCGTTTATTATTTCCAAAATAAGGCACTTAGGAAATGTCAATCGTTATTCTGACATTTTTTCCCTGTCATTATTTTAAATCAAAACTATGAATCCTGTGCAACCAAATTTCTCAGTCGAGTTTGATTTTATTTTTCATCAAACTTTCCATTCATTCCCGAAACAGAAACTTATTTCTATCCGTAGGATCCACTGGATAGAAATTGGTCTCTCAGCCTTGGGCATCACCTGCACCAAATTCCCTAAATTCTTGGATAAATTCCAATTTTCTTTCCTTTTTAATGCACAAAATCAACCTCATTTCRTCTGGTTTAGGACCTGACCATTGCACTTTGGATAAGCTTTACTTCTGCCTCTGCTCCAAATCCCGGGAATCATCTCATCCCCAAATTCCTCTTTGCCAGCAGAAACGGGAATTATTCTGAGTTTTTCTGGCTTCCCAGTCATRTTTCCTCCYGTTTTCCACAGCTCCCGCTCTTTCCCAGGAATTGTTACCAGCAGCTTCCCGATCGTATCGAGTGACAGGGCTGAGCTCCGAGGAAACGTATTTGTTTTCCATAAAACCAATGTTTGGAGACACGGAGGGCCCTGAGACAACGCTCCTTGGACAAACAGGTGTGGAGGCTGGAGACCTGGATTGCGGTTTTCCCTGGAAAACTGCTCTTGAGGCTGATTTTTGGGGTTTTTTACCCTTTTTTTCTTTACTAGAGAGCAACATCGTGGCTAAAAGAGGTTTAAAATCCACTTTTTYTGTTTGGCTCCTACAGCAGGACCTCCCGGAGAGCCACCAACCRCTCCCGTGGCTCCTACACCGTTGGATACGAGGGAATCTCCATCCGGATCTCCCAGCAGTGTGGGGACCACTCCTCTCCCAGTGCCCACCAGCACAAAGCTCCCAGAGGCTCCAGTATGGACCAGCGCGGTGTCGGCCCCGCTGACAACCCTGCCTGGGCCAAGTGAGTGTGGGAATGATGATGATGATGATGATGATGATGATGATGATGATGTAGAAATCATCAAAGCTTCCAGAGGCCAAGATCTTCTCTGATCCCAGGAGCTAAAACTGGTCTTAATTCCTTGAGTAATGAGGTTGGACAATGTCAGGGAAGGCCCAAATCCCATAAATGCGGTGGAGGCCTCGGCACTGCCCTGARGGGRGAAGGTGCTGCTGCTCACCCAGAACTTGGCATCACAAGAGGTTTGGGGTTTGTTTTGTGGCTCTGGATGCACAAAACCCCGCGATTCTGCTTTAGGACCCCTCAGCTTACGGAATTCCTCTCTTCCCTCTGCAGTTTGTGGGAAGCTCAAGGCAGATGTTGGGTTCCTGGTGGATGAATCCTCGAGTATCGGCCAGAGCAACTTCAATAAAGTGAAGGATCTCCTCTTCCGGATCRTCTCCTATTTCCCCAAGATCGGGCCTGAAGGGACACAGGCAAGATTTTGTTATTCCTTTTCCTGAAGTTGTTTTCCTTCTTTTTTCACCTTCTCCTCAGCCCTGCCRGGAGCGGATTCTGCTCACCCAGGACCTGTGGAGCAGAAAGGCCAAGGAAAAACGTGTGGAACAAAATAGACAGGAATTAAAGTCTCCTCAGTGTCAGCTTTCCCATTTGGATAGATTTCCATTTCTTGGTTATTTTTCCAAGACTGAATCATCGGGAATAAAGCAAATTCCACACCTGAAATGCTGTCTAGGTTAGCTCAGAGATCTGTTGGGTGCATATTCCCCTCTAGGATCCCATTTCTGACCCCATCCAAAGTGGGGATGGTTGGAAATCCAGAGTGGGAATGATTGGAAATCCAGAGTGGGAATGGTTGGGAATCGACTGAGAACAGTTAGGAATCCAGAGTGGGGAGGGTTGGGAATCCAGAGTGGGGAGGGTTGGGAATCCAGAGGGAGAATGGTTGGGAATCCAGAGGGAGAATGGTTGGGAATCCAGAGGGAGAATAGTTGGGAATCCAGACTGAGAACAGTTAGGAATCCAGAGTGGGGAGGTTTGGAAATCCAGAGTGGGAATGGTTGGAAATCCAGAGGGGAAATGGTTGGGAATGCAAAGTGGGAACGGTTGGAAACCCAAAGTGAGGACGGTTGGGAATCCAAAGTGGGAATGGTTGGAAACCAAAAGTGAGGATGATTGGAAATCCAGAGTGGGGATGGTTGGAAATCCAGAGGGAGAATGGTTGGGAATCCAGAGTGGGGACAGTTGGAAATCCAGAGGGAGAATGGTTGGGAATCCAGAGTGGGGACAGTTGGAAATCCAGGGTGGGGACGGTTGGAAATCCAGAGTGGGGACGGTTGGAAATCCAGACTGGGAATGGTTGGGAATCCAGACTGGGAATGGTTGGGAATCCAAAGTGGGGAGGGTTGGAAATCCAAAGTGAGAATGGTTGGAAACCCAAAGTGAAGACGGTTGGAAATCCAGGGTGGGGATGATTGGAAATCCAGACTGGGAATGGTTGGGAATCCAGAGTGGGAATGGTTGGGAATCCAGGTGTGGATCCAAGTGGGAAATGCAGGATGTGCCAGCAGCTCCCTCCTCCAACAAACAGAGAACCAAAGCCCCAGCTCATGGTGGGAAACTCCTCGAGGGCAAACGAAGCCTGAAGGATTTAATGACAGCAAAGCCAATGGGAAGACTCCGTTCCTCATTTATTTGGGGTCATTTGTGCTTAATTAATGTCACATTTAAATTAGGAAGGGAGAGTYACGGAGCCCCCTTTGAGTTGGGCAGGAAATGGGAATTTCTTGGACTCCGCTTGGAGGTTTTAGGTGAATGATGGAGTTACCCTGGGCCAACAAATACCTCTGGGGACATAAAAAAATTTTGATTTAGGTGAGGATCCGACTCCCTTTTCCCAGAGAATTCAACCTCTTCCCATTTCCGGTGCACCACGCTCTGACTCGAGGCAGTCCATCCCATTTCCTGTGGATTTGGGAATTTTAATCCCTGTTTCTGGCAGGTTGCTGTTGCTCAGTACAAYGAGGAGCCCAGGGCAGCTTTTCACTTCAACCAACACCGCGACCGCAACGGAGCCCTCGGGGCCATCAAAAGGCTGAGCTACACTGGAGGCAACACCAAAACAGGTCTGGGAGGGGACTTGGACACCTGGGATGATCCTTCTGGATCAGGATAGAACCTGGAAGCCGAGGAAAACATTTTTTTGAGTGGTTTGGGGCCATTTCCTTGGTGGCAACRTTGTGCTCAAAGCTGTTTTAAATCTGAGAAGGGATTAAATTTAATTTTCGGGAGAGGTTTTTCCAACYGCTTTGTGCTTTATCCATGTCCTGGTTTTTCCCCTGGGTTTTCCTCATTATTTTATGATTTTGCCTGCACTTGAGGAAGGTTTTTACACCATAAACGTGAGGATGGCTGGTTTGAAGCATTCTTGCATCCCAGAAATCCAGATASTTTTGTCTTATTTAAAAAGCTCGGAGGGGGACAACATTTTCCATGTGCTCATTCCCAGCAGGACACTGGGAATACCTGGTTCCCTGGAGTTACACAACCAGGAATGGTAAATTAAAAAAAGGTTAATTTTAATTTAATCATTTAGCCCGGTTGGYTGGAGCCTGGTGCCAGTAACTCCAAGATTTAATCCCCCTGTGGACCATTCAGGAGTTGGATTCAATGATCCTTGTGGATCCTTTCCAACTCGGAATATTCTGTAGTTTTGGGATTTTTCAATGAATTCTTCACATCAGGAAAGCTTTGAGGCACCCAAATCCCTCATCCTGCCTCAGTGGTATTAGACAAGAGCACAAAAAAMCAGGGATGGTCAAAATACAGGAATTTTCATGGGATTGCTCAGGGAAAGAAAGCATGGAATTGGTCAGGCTGGAAATTCCSGGCTAACCTTGTCTCTAATCCTTCTTTTAATGGAGTTTGTGTCAATAAAGACATTTTACTCCATGTAGGAATCTTTCCGTAGTGTTTTGGAGCTTCTTGACCATTTCAATCAGCGGGATATTTCTTTGCCAAACTTTCTTTGGTCTTTCCAGAGACATTTGGAAATGGGAATTCTGTGGATTTTTTTTCCCAGAAGTGTAAGAACAGTGCTTCCATTTTCTGAATATTTTGGTTTCCCCTTTCCAAAACTCTCTGCTGATTCCACTAGAACCGTTCCAGCCAAGCTGATTTCCTGCTGTTATCCTTCAAAAGATGTTGTCCCATGCCCAGGACTTTCCGTTTATGAGGAATTCCCTTCATGCTCCACCTGTGGAAGGAGATCCGGAGTCCAGACCTTTGGAATTAATCCAGACTCCCACCATGTCTCTCCCTGTCTGCTCAGGCCGTGCCATATCCTACGTGCTAAAGGAATTATTCCAGCCCTCCAGAGGGATGAGACCGGGTTTTCCTCACATCCTGGTGCTCGTGACTGATGGACAATCCCAGGATGATGTGTTGCCCCCAGCCAGAGCAGCCCACGCCTTGGGTGAGAATTCCCTGTTGTGYTTCCCTCAGTTCTGCAGGAATTTCCAGGAGATTGAGGTTGCCCAGTTGTGTTTCCTGGCTTCTCCATGAATTTCCATGRGTTTGAGGTTGCCCAGTTGTGTTTCCTTTGGTTCTCCATGAATTTCCAGGAGTTTGGGGTTGCCCAGTTGTGTTTCCTTTGGTTCTCCATGAATTTCCA
>RAHM01000159.1:1811605-1827401 GCA_003713295.1 Parotia lawesii
ATTACGACTCGAGCAAAGAATCACCCTCAGATCTTTTCTGTTGGTGTTTTGCTATTCCTGCTCCATGCTGGCTTTGAAAATCCAGGAAAAGGGAAGTGCTCTGGGATTTGGGAATGCTCTCAAGTGTTATGGTGCTGCATGAAGCTGTTTGGGTTTGCAGCTCCAAGGCCATCACTGTTATTTTCCGTGTTTTTAGGGTCTCCCTGGGAAGGACGGCATTCCTGGGCTGCCGGGCAGGCCGGGCCGGCCAGGGCCTCCAGGTCCCCCTGGAATCATGGTATGGATTGGTTTAACGAGCTTTTCCAAAGGGTCATTCCAGAGAATATGACCCATATCCCTCTGTCCTGTTTGCAGGGGCTCCCTGGCAGCCARGGTGACATTGTGAGTATTGGGAGTCCCAGGTTGGTTTGGGTTGGAAGGGACCTTAAAACTCGTCCCATTCCATGGGCAGGGACACCTCCCACCATCCCAGGTTGCTCCAAGAGCTGTCCAGCCTGGCCTTGGACAATTCCAGGGATCATGTATCCATGGTCTTGTGGGTGATTTTCTGTTTAATGCTGCAGGATTTATTTTTAATTCCAGGGATCTCCGGGCTACCCAGGACCAGCGGGGCCAAAAGGAGACAGAGTGAGTTCCATCCCTGGATTTCACTGGGAAAAATCCGTTTCATGGTTGCGACCTCTGTTTTCCAAGCATTTTCACCGGGATCTTTGGTGAACGTGAACTTTTAAGCTGTGTCTAACTAATCCTACACTGCCAGTCCAGCTGGGGGAGTTTCCCTCAGGAATTTCATGTCTTTATGGACACTAAAATATTTCAATACCAGCCGGGGGCAGATCCCAGGAGCAGCTTCCTGTCCTTCTCCCCATTCCTCCTCTTTCCTTGCATCCCCCTGAGCCGTCTGTGYGGATGGAGATCAGGAATGGATCCTGCTGAAAGCCACCTTCCTTTTTTTCCCCTGGGATTCATTTYTTTCCGTGCCAGCAAGCAAAACTCATGCCAGGGCCATGTGGCTTTGGGTACCGGGTGCTTTGGGTTGATGGAATTGCCCCTAAATCACCAAATTTCCAGTCTGCTCCTGGATCTCCCARCGTGCCTTTATCCACAGGGAGAGCCAGGCTATGTCCTGGGAGGAGTGGAGGTGATTCCTGGCCGGAATGGGCAGCCCGGCCCTCCTGTGAGTATCAAATCCCAGGTGTGGGGGAGCCTTCAGCTTCCCAAAGCCTGGCAGAGTTCCCACATCCCTCCCTCTCCCGCTTTTCCTTGTTGCAGGGACAGAAGGGGCAGCCGGGGGTTCCTGGGGTTCCGGGTTCTCCAGGTTCTCCAGGGCCACCAGGGATCTCCATCAAGGTGAGTTTGGAGCACAGTTCTGGGATGTGCCACAGGAAAAGGAGATCTGACTCCAAAAATTGCAGGTGGAGGTGTCTGGAGACCTCTCCCAAAGCTCTGCTTCCCTTGGGAGTGGGAATTTTACTCTCTTGGGTTGTCAGCCTCCAGGATTTTTTGCTGGGATGAAGTTTGGTGAGGAGCCTCTGAATTCCCATCCCATGGGAATTCTCCTTGTCCTTTTTGTTTCAGGGTGAACCAGGGGATGCAGGAATCAGGGTGAGTACCTGAGGGTGGCTTTCACTTTGGGATGAAAAACCTTTTTCCGTAATCATTTCCAAGCTGCCCAAGAAGTTCTGGCTTCCAAACATCCCAAAATTCCGTGGAGATCCATAAAGGGATCATGGAGTGAGATTGTCCTGTGCTTCATGCAGGGTCCCCGTGGGAGGAGTGGCCTCAAAGGTGACAGAGGAGACACAGGAGAGCCGGTGAGTGGCCCCAGGAAGTCAGGGAAAAACTGGGACAGATCCCGAGGAGGGAAAAATGTGGATCAGGAGCACAGGACAGCAAACGGCCCGAGCTGGCAGCAGATCCAAAACAAAGGGAAAGGGGTCGTTCTTCCCAGAAATCATCCCACGAGGAGGTTTGGGGTGTGGGAAGTTGGAGTTCAAGGGGAGATAAGAGAAGGAAGAAAATCCATGGAGGATTACTGGGAATAAAAGACATCAGGATTGGTCTGGGAATTCCCCACGTTGCAAATGGCTCAAACTTGAAGGATAACATCCACGTGCTGTTTTTCCATCCTTCCCAAGGTGCCTCTTTCTGTCCTTTCTGGATCTGTTTTTGGTTGTCTTTGCCATGTTGGAGAGCCATATCCCATAAATCAGCCCTTTCCATGTGTCTGGATTCACCATTCCGGCCCAACGTGGGTTCCCAGCCTCTGGCTTCCATTGTTTCCCCTTCCCGAGTAAAGCCAGGGATTCATAACTTAACATGTGGAGGAAAGGAAATTTGGGAATACACAGACAGCTCTGTAATTCCTCAGTTTTAAAGGAACTGTGCAGATATCAGGATAAATATTTCCCTGCAGAATTAAAAAAATTCCAGGTTGGAAAAAAAAAAAGGATCTCATGATGTTCCTTCTTTTCCAGGGAAAACCTGGCTTGCCAGGCCCTGTAGGGCTCCATGGGGTTCCTGGACTTCCTGGACCAAGAGGAGAAAAGGTTGGATATTTCMCGAATCCCTCAGCCCAGGGGGAAAGTGAGAGGAATATCAGGGTAGATTTGTGGGAAGGCATTTTGGGATCTGCCAACATTCCTGGAGTTTACTGGCTCTGCTCGGAGCCAAACATTTCCAGAGGAAATTTCTCCCCTCCTGCTTTGCTAAGAAAGACTCTGGAGCAGAAATCTGGGAAGGATGGGTGCTCTGGGATCAGCATTCCTGAGGGTGCTGTGCTTTCCTTGCAGGGAATGGCGGGAATTGGCATTCCCGGCACCGCTGGCGAGAAGGGAGAAGAAGGAGAGCAGGTGGGTTGGGAATTTCACAGTGAGATTTGCATTAAAATCCTCTTGGAGTGTTCGTTGTCTCCAAATTCTCCTCCAATATTTAGGTTTTCCTTGGAATCCTGTGGTTCCAAATGGAAAGGGYGAGAGAAGGGAAGATTTGGGGTTTAAAATCGGAGCTTTCACTGTTTCCTCTGTTGTTTTCAGGGAATGATGGGRCCTCCAGGAGCACCAGGACCAAAGGTGGGTGCTGAAATCCTGACCCCRAGTTCCTGGGCCTGGAATTCAGGTTCCGAGGAAATTTTCTGTCCTTCACCAGCATCATAATGAACCATCATCATAATTCCTGTGGGAATCATTGGATCACGGAATAGTTTGGGCTGGAAGTGACCTTCCAAGGCCTCTGAGCAGGGACATCTTCACCCAAACCAGCCTGACCTGGAGCCTTCACTCAAAAGCAAAGAATGGGAATCATTTCACACTTCCTGGACTCTGGAATTCCTTGCTGCCAGGAGAGACCTGGAATGGCAGCAGGGTGGGATATTTTAAATAATAAACGGCGCTTTTGTGGCCAGGGAGACTCCAGAGTTCCAGGCTGGAAGAACTGTCTCGTAATTAATGGAAAATTGGGTTGAAGAGCTCCATCCTTCCCTCCCTCCCTCCCTCTGTCTGGGAATGTCTCACTACAGCAGGAACCAAAAGTGCTGGATCTGTTTTCCTTCCRGTGGAAACTCCCTTCTGATTTCTTCCAGGGAATCCCAGGAGCTCCGGGGCAGAAGGGAGACCAAGTGAGTGAAACAGAGAACGTTCAACCAGCTCAGGTGAAATTATCCCGATTTTTCCCGGTTTGTTCCCTGTGGGATCCAGCAGGGATATCCTTGAGCTCCGTGTGTCCCCTCTCCTTGGCTCTTGTGCTTCTGAGAGGAGTTTTGGGCACTTTTAAGGAATAAATGGTGGGAAAGGGATGAGCAGAAAGTTTCCCCTGCCTCCCCTTTTTCATTCCATTGGCCACCATTCCATCCTCTTGCCTTGCAGGGAAATCCAGGATTTCCAGGTGCTCCAGCCTTGGAGGTAACTTGGAGTGGATTAGAGCCCTTCWTGTCCTTCAGCTGTGCAGCTCCAATCCCAAAATGCCGGGAATCCATGAGTTGTGTCCCACAGAACCGCGGGAAGAACACCCAGACCTTCTCCCTGACCCTCCAGCCAAYTTTGTCCTCTTCTCCCTTGCTCCACTTCTTGTATTCCCAGTATTCCCATTGTCCCCTCAAAGGAGCTTCACTGCTGTCCAGGAAACAGAAGGATAAAAATTCCCACCACGGAATCCGTGTGCTCCAGGCCTGTCCCTGCTCAAGCTCCTCATCCACAGGGATGGGCCCTGCTGGACACCCACAGCTCTCCATGTCCTTCCAAATTCCAGCTTTAAGGAGAAACCTCGGTGGTGGCCACCTCTGTGTGCCTTAAGATTTCTTATCCCATAAAAATTCTTATCCCATAAAAATTCTTATCCCATAAAAACTCTTGTCCCATAACAATTCTTATCCCATAACATTCCTTGCTTTGGAAAAGGCACCATGAAAAGGAGATTTTTTGAATTTTTTTTTTTTTCCCGCAAATAACTGAGGATTTCTGTGATTTCTTCTTCTCCTCAGGTTTTGGGACCTCCAGGCAAGAAAGGTGTCAGGGTAAGACTGTTAATTAATTCATTCATTAATTAGCACTGCTTGAAAAGGCAAGATCTCCTCCTGGAAAGGGGGAGGTTGTTCCATGTTTCCTGAATCCCATCTCCCTTGTGATTGACAGGAGAGGAGAGCTTGGAAAAGTCTTGTCCTGGGGATATTTCTCTTGCTTCTATTGACATTTTGTACCTGGTGTTCCCATTCTTTCCCTAATCTGGAGGGAAATTCGGGATTTCAGAAGGGAGACATCACTCAAGTGCAGGTCCAGCCCGATCCCAGAAGATACTTCCAGCCAAGGGAGGCAAAAATCAGGGATAGCAGAGGCTGGAAGGGATTTCTGGAGGTCTCCAATGCCACCTCCTGCTCAAAGCAGAGCCCACTCCAAAGCTGGGTCAGGTCTCCTGTGCCGAGAATTCCCATGGATGGAGATTTCCCACACCTTTAGGTCCTGATCCAGAGTTTGGCCTCATTGGGAGAAAATTGAATTTCCCAACCAAGGAGATCTCTGGGACAGAGCTATTCCTTGGCTGTATTTTCCATGTTTTCCATGGCTGTATTTTCCATGTTTTCCAGTTTCTTTAGAGGATTCCATTCCCTTTCCCAGTGGCTTTGAGGTGGAACATGACCTGGAATATTTTAAATGGAATTTTTAAATTTTTTTTTTCAGTCTTGCTCTCTCGCTGCCGTCCTGCCAAGAACCTTCTCTCCGTGAGAAGGATTTACTGCAGGACTAATTCCCCTTGGCTTTTCCATGGAAATTCCCTACAGTGCTTCAGACCTCCCTCATTCCATGGACACAATGGATTTTGACTTTTTTTCCTGGGATTGGATGTTGGAATCACCTCCTTTTATTGGTCCTATTTGCCCAGACTGCTTAAGTAGTGTCCTAGGAATTTTGCTGTGGCCTGGTGATGGAATGTGGCCTGGAATATCCGATTTTTTTAAAATTTATTCCCGATACTTCACTGCCAACCTGCAGAGAAATGAAAGGTGTTCATTTTATTCCCTTTAAACCAGTAAAAAATGCGTTTATGGTTCTTGGTAGTGTGGCAGCAACTGTGATGGGTTTGGCATGGCAGAAGATCAAGTGCCATGGAAAAAAAAATTCCCGATAAATCCAGGATGGATGGATGGGTGGATTTGGCAAGGGAATTTTTTCCAGGGTGCATTAGAAGTGCGAAATGCAGCCCTAAGGAGTCACGGGAACAGGGCTTGGCTTCCTGCTGGATATTCTTGGTTCCAGGTGTGTCTTTTATTCCCAGGGAGATCCCGGACCAGCTGGACCACAAGGAGACAAAGGAATCCCAGGAGAAAAAGGGGAGAAGGTGATGACCTTGCACTTCCTTTAGGGATAAAAGGATTTCTTTTGTTTGTGGCCRCCAAGGAAACTCTGAGGGAGATGGGATTCCCCCCCAAATCATCCATCCAGGAATCCAGGGGGGAGCCTTCCATGTGTAGAAATCCAAAGCTCCTGGAAAGGAAATCAGGGAGAGACTCAATGCTCAGCTCCCTGGTTGTCCATGGGGATGGAGATACCTTGGATCTGCTCTGGCTTTTCCTGCTCCGTGGAGATTTCTCGGATGAGCTCGGAAAAGCTGCCCTGKCAAGACCCTGTATCCCTTTGTTTTTTTCAGGGAAGTCCAGGATTTGGAATTCCTGGCCAGCCTGGGCTAAAGGGAGACATCGGTGACAGGGTGAGTGGGACAATGGGGTGGGTGTGGAATGGGAAGGGCTCAGGGGACAAACCAGGARGTTTAGGGACGAAATCTCTCCGTCACCTCCATGGGTTTGTTGGCCTTCACCTCGGACGAGACGAGCGCGGGGGAGGTGACGAGGAACGGCGCTGGTGACCCTGTGGAGGTCTGGGGTGGTGGGGTCATGAGCTCTGCCCTCCACAGTTGGGTGCAAAGGTGGGACTGCCCCAAAGTGTGGAGAATTCCTCATGACCRGAGGGAAACGCGGATGGTCGATGCTCAGCTGGTGGTTCTGTGGACAGAATCCAATCTTGGTGAACAGAATCCAAGGAAGTCCCATTTCCAATGATTTCCTGTCCTGAAAGAGTCACCTTGAGCTTTATCTTCCTGACTTTTGTGTCTAAGGAGGTTCTGGTGGCTCCCACGGGAGTTCGGTCATGTCCAGGAAGGGTTGGGTTAATCCTTGCTGTTCCCTTCTCCGGGGACTTTCACAGTCCCGTTCATTTTAAACCAGCAAAAATTGGCAAATCCCGATATTGTGGATGAGTATCTTTGGGAGAGGGGTGGGAAGCTCAAGATATTGGTGGTTTCAAAGTGGGGGAGACAGGAAATTCCAGACAGGGTGTGCTTGGAGCAGCCCCTCCTGGGACATTCCCGGTTTTCCCCTTCTCCGATTTTAGCTGCTGACACCTGGAATTACCTTACCCGTGTCATTCCTTCTGTGTTTCTGCAGGGAAATGTGGGATTGTCTGGGAAGCCAGGTCAGAAGGTGAGTCCATGGAAAACTTTGTTCCCTGTGAGGGTGGGGAGGCCCTGGAATGGAATTCCCGGAGAAGCTGTGGCTGCCCCTGGATCCCTGGAAGTGTCCAAGGCCAGGTTGGATGGAGCTTGGAGCAACCTGGGATAGTGGAAGGTGTCCCTGCCCATGGCAGGGGGTGGAACCAAGTGGTCTTGAAGGTTTCTTCCAACATCTT
Source organism: Parotia lawesii (assembly GCA_003713295.1). NCBI lineage: Eukaryota > Metazoa > Chordata > Aves > Passeriformes > Paradisaeidae > Parotia > Parotia lawesii. Next base: position 1,818,778 of record RAHM01000159.1, read on the forward strand.
TAATCAGGCCTTAAAAAATTCCTGCTAATCCTCACTAGCAGGATTTTTCCCAGGAAAAGTTCAAAACCAGTCAAGAAATGTCTGGAAAAGATCCCAGCTGTGGCATTTGTTCAGTTCAGTCTCACTGTGGGCATTCCTCAAACAAGGATCTCCCCAGGCTTGGCTGGAGGAAGGTTTGGATTTGGGAATTGTTCCATAGATCATTGAATGGAATATTTAGGCCGGATCAGCTTCCTGAGTGTGGAGAAATGGGATGTCACAAGAGAAAAATGGAATGCATCCAAGCCGGGAGAGGTTAATGAGATGTGTTAATGAAGTTGCAAGGTGGAGGCAGCAAAAGGTGTTTGGGGTTGGGAGAAGGCCTGGAGAGGTGGTGTCACAAATTTCCCAGATTTCATGGAATATTCTGAGTTGGGAGAGAGCCGCAAGGATCATCCAACCCAACTCTTAAGGAAATGGGATCAAACCCACGACCTGGTGGGACAAACATCTAACAGAGCAGATGTGTGAGGACCCAGCCATGAGAGCTCAGCTGATTTAAATGGGAATAAAAATTAAAACATGGAATGGGAACTGATCCTGTGTCCAAGCCTGGATCCATCTCGAGTCTCTGCTAATCTGAGCTGCTCCTGGAGGTGGAGAACCTCAACAGGTTCTGGCCTGAGTGAATTCCAGGGATGACGGTGGAGTCTGGATGGATGAGGTTAGAGCTGGATGCCCAAACCTCATCCAGGAGTGTGGAAGCAACTCCATGACCAGGGAAGTGCTGCTGGAATCTGCCCAATGTCTGAAATGGGAATGCAAAATAGGAATGTGACCAGTCTTGTTTCCTTTAGGGGGAGAGAGGTGAACCAGGATTCCCTGGAAAACCAGGAGAGGCCGGGCTGAGAGGAAAAGATGTAAGTAAAGGCAGGATCCAGGGGGATGGAGCTGCTGATCCCTTGGGAACGACCAACAACCCCAGTTCTGCCCTGCAATGACAAACAGGACAAAGGCACAACTTCTCTTCCTTGTTATTCAACATCAGTGCCCAGAGAAGCTGTGGCTGCCCCTGGATCCCTGGAAGTGTCCCAGGCCAGGYTGGATGGAGCTTGGAGCAACCTGGGATAGTGGAAGGTGTCCCTGCCCAYGGCAGGGGGTGGAATGAGATGATCCTTAAGGTCCTTTCCAACCCAAACCACTCTGGGATTCTTTGATCAGGATTTTTGTCACTGAGTCATATCTGCTTAACCTCCATGAGATCCCCTGGAATGGGTGATGGACTCGGTTCTCTCCCTTCAAGCCGTTTCCTCCAGGCGTAAGCGCAATGAAATTCCCGTCGCTTGATGGAAAAAACATTTGGAAAGCTGCTCCTCTCTTTCAGGGAGAAGCCGGAGTCCCTGGAGAGCCAGGAGTGAGAGGACTCAGGGTAATAATTCCATTTTTCTCATTTTTATCATTTCCTGCCCTGGAGAGTGGTGGGGCCGCTCTGATTCCCTTCTCCATCCCGATGGGAGCCCTCACTTGGAAAAATCCACTTCCGAAGATTCCTTTTTTTGCGGGAAAAATAACATTTTCCGTGCTTTTTTCCTTTTCTGAGCTTCCCGTGCTCTATTTGTTGTTTTTTTTCTCTCAATCTCTTCTTGCAGGGTCCTCCTGGACTCCCAGGACGAGCTGGAGAGCCGGGAATGAAAGGAGATCCAGGAGAACCCGGGAAGGACGTAAGGAATCCCTCAAGGAGTAGCTGGGAGAGGGTGGATTTTGGGAGAACTTTTATTTAATCTCAGCATTAGAAATAAATAATATTTATTTATTCGGGTCCAAGTTGGATGGATCCAGCACAGATGGAAAAATCCAGCAGGGATGGATTCACTCCATCCTTTTTTCATCCCCATGGAAAATATCACCAAATTTCTCATGATTTTACCTAAATCCTATTTGGGAGATTCCCAAAAATATCAAAGCAGCTCCTCACCCTTCTCCCACCCTTTTCCGTGTGGCCATTTTAACCCGAATCGGGAGTTTAAATTTGTAATTTAATTATTTAATTTACTTTCTTTAATTATTTAATTTAATTTTATTTAATTATTTAATTTAATTATTTAATTTATTTAGTTTATTTAATTTAATTAATTTAATTATTTTAATTTCTTTTAAATTTTATTTCTTGCTGCTGTTTGTTTTGTGGGGACAGAGGAGAACACGAGGCAGAGCAGCAATTCCTGGGATATTCCGTTGTGCTGGGAGGAAAATCTCATTCCCAGAGTTCCAAAGGGTGTCTTTGGATGGATCCTTTGCAGCCAGCCCTGCCAAATTCCTGATTCACCTGCAGGACTCGTGTCCTGAGTCACAGGAAAAGTGGGATTAGGAGAAAAAGCTGCAGGGAATATCCCCATGGATCCATCAGCCCCAAACAGCTCCAATCCCAGGCTTTCCCAAAAAAACGGTGTTGCTTCCTCAGCCAGGATGTGGTGGCAGGGAAATAAAAGCAAAATTTGGGTTGAAAAAGAGGTAATTCCGTTATTCCAGGTGGGATAGCAATGGAAAAAGGAAAAGCAGGAAAACTCCCAGGAGCAGGAGGCCTCCTGGAGGTCAAGCTTCAAGTGAAGAGCAGAATTGCTCCGAATTTACCCTAAAAATGGGAATTAGGGAGAGACAAGAAGGGGTTGGTGGGTCCCTCTGGAAAAGGTGGGGTTAGTTTGGGATCAGCGCACAGGAAGTGGGAATTTTAGAGGGGAACTAACACATTCCTGCTGGTTTTCAGGGAGATCCTGGGAAGGACGGCCTGAGAGGTGAAAGAGGCCCCCCAGGCCCAAAGGTACGTCCTGAGTCCATTTTTGTGGTGGTGCCACCACCTCGGGCAGGTCAGAGAGGAGGAAAACCCAGCTCAGGTCTCCTCCGAACCCCCAAAAGTTTGGGATTTCGAAGCAGAGCTCCTGGGATGGGCTCAGGAACTCGTGGTCACGCTGGGGCCACGGTCCCACATCTCCACGGAGCTTCTTTAGGAAGAAGAATGTTCTCCAGGAGTCAAATGGGATAAATTTCTGGGATGTTCACAGATGGTTCCTTCCTTTCCTCCTCCTGCAAGTTGAAGAGCACATGGAAAGGGGTGGAAGGAGGAATGCCTTCAGATCCCACAGATCCAAGATCTTTAAAATGTGGGAACAACTCCTTTCTTAATGGAGAGGAAAATGCTGCAGGAAGCAGCACCAGGACAGGGAGATCTCCTGGCTGCTACAAGATCCACACCTTTGGAAAAGCAAGGATTTATCCAGGACACGGGCATCCCAAGTTCTCCGTGGCACACCTTGGCTGGAGATGCCATCGGGGCCTTCCTGGTGCCCTTCATTCCACCGGAATCTGTCGATGCCRAACCCGGATTTCAGTGAAATGAAGCCCCTCAGAGAGGCAGCTCAGCCCCACCTCAGCAGATGTTCCTCACCCCAGGAGCCTCCAGGCTGGGCCTCCCAAACCCCTGCAGCTCATCCACGATTTCCTCTGTGCACGATCCAGAATCTCCCACCCGGAGGTGGAATTCCATCACTGTGACCTCCTGTGGGAGCCCATCCCRCTGGAGATGTTGGACCCATGGCCACCTCCAGAAGGGACCACCAGCCATGGGGACACCTTGGCCGTCGTTCTCCTTGGTGTCCTCTGCACTGGTGGCACCGAGGGACCTCAAAAACCTTTCCTTTTCCACACTTTGTCCATGGGCAAGAGGTGGAGAAGGGGATGGAGCAAAGCTCTGGCCCAAACTTTGGATGCTGCTCATGGGCCAGGCTTTTCCTACAAAATCCAGCTGGGCCTGTGTCCACTGGTGSAGCCCATGGAGCAGGGTGGGATTCAAACCCCTAAATGGGATTTATCCGGGATTACGGAGCGGGCCAGTGGCAGAGGAAGGGCCAGATGTGRGGTTATTCCCCTTCCTCTTCTTGCTCCTCCTGGAGATAATGACGGAATTAATGAGCCGATCTCGTTTATTCCAAGGGAGAACCYGGCCCACCGGGAAAAGGAGTGGAGATGAAGGTAAATAAATCRAAATTAAATTCCATATAAATGTTGGAAGCGCCTCCCTCTCTGTCGGGGGTTGGGATGGCCGAGGGGACCCAATCTGTGTCCCTTTGGCCATCAGCCACCTCCAGGAGAAACTTCCTGGAGAGCAGAGGGGGAGAAGTTGGGACCTTTCTTTCCCCTTGCAGGACCTGGAGAGGCTTTTTGAAGCRTACGGGATCAAGGTAGGAGATCCTTTGTCCTTCCTCCTGACCAGGGCTTGTAATCCGGCTTTTCCATCTCTTCCCTCTGGAATTCTGGAGGTGACATTTGCTCCCCCACAACTCCCAGGAAYGTTCATTCCGTTTCCTTTTCCGGGTTATATTTAAATATTTCTGGGACAGTTTTTCTGCTGACGTTTTATGGGGTGGGTGGTGGCTTTGAGGCCCCCGTGACAGCGACRCTTGGGCCTTGAAGCCCCTCTAATTCCAACCTCAACAACTTYCACATCCCAGGTTGCTCCAAGCCCCAATGTCCAACCTGGCCTTGGACACTTCCAGGGATCCAGGGGCAGCCACAGCTTCTCTGGGAATTCCATTCCAGCACCTCCCCACCCTCTCGGCCAAAAATTCCTTCTCGATATCCAACCAAAATCCTCTTCCAGTTTAAAACCTTTTCCCCATGTCCCATCCCCGTCTTCCCATGGAAAAAGCCACTCTCCCTCTTTTTTAAGTCCCCTTGAAGTCCTAAAAGGCCACAAATGTGGGGTTTTTATTTAGGATGGGGGGAGAGACCCCACAAAAGCTCCGTGGATCAACTCCTTGATCCCAAACCTGCATTTAAACCATCCCTCAGCTGTCCCTGCGCTGTGAGTCCTTGGGAATCKGTCRTTCCTCGGGAATCCRTCGTTCCTCGGGAATCCGTCATTCCTYGGGAATCCGTCGTTCCTCGGGAATCCGTCATTCCTCGGTTTTGGGGTGGCTGCTCTTGGATTGTGACGTGTTGGGGACGGGAGGGTGGCACTGGGCTGCCTTACTGGTGTGCACTGGTTCCAGCTGGCGCTGCTGAGGGACCTCTCCGACGCGATCCTGCGGGATGGGCTGGATGGGCTCCTGTGGCACCGGGGTGGCTCCGGGACAAGCCAAACTTCCAGGGAAAACCAGGCAGCCGTGCCTGTCGCCGTGAGTAGCGTCACTTGCCAGGGGTGACGGACCTCCAGGGAATGAGGGAGGTGGGAACGAGCCACCAAAAGTGGCAGGGTCACCTCTGTCATCGAGCAGGTCGCGGTGGCTTCGGAGAGGCTATGGCTGGCACCGGGATCTGGGATCTTCGGGATAAAGGGATGGAAATCATTCATTTTTTAATGGGAATAAAGGAATCAGTCAAGYTTTGTTGTCCATAGAGGCCATTCCCAAAGCCACCAAAGTGTCCTTGTGCCCTCTGGGGGCTGTTGGAGTGGTGGGGGTGGGGCTGGAAGCGCCAAAAGGGGTCATGAGTGGGGTCTCAACAGCAAAAGGGATCCCAGGGAGGGAGGAGGATTCCTTGGAAGGAAAGTTTGGATGTGGCCGGCAAGGAATTGCTGCCTGCTCACCCCATCCTGGCTCAGAAATGTCACCAGGTGGGACAGAGGGTGCTGGAGGGTTGGGAAGAGTTGGAATGAAGCCACCAGGATGCAGCTCCTCACGGGTGTGGATCCTGGGAGCTCAGGGCTGTCCCTGTCACGCCAATCCCTCGTTTCGGTGTCGCAGGATCCGCTGGTGTCCGACACTTCCCACCGTGTCCCGGCCGGCACCGAGGTGACAGGAGGAGGACAGAGCCTGGAGCTGGAGGCTCTGGAGGTGCCGTGGTCTGGAGCATTCCCCGAGGTGAAAACRAACAGCAGGAAAGATGAAATTGGGATTTTTACTGTGTCCCGTTCTGGGCTCTTCCAGTCAGGAAGGACATGGAGCACGTCCAGGGCAGGGAACGGAGCTGGGAAGGGGCTGGAGCCCCAGGAGCAGCTGAGGGAGCTGGGAAAGGGCTGGAGAATTCCTGAGGGAGCTGGGAAAGGGCTGGAGAATTCCTGAGGGAGCTGGGAAAGGGGCTCAGCCTGGAGCAAAGGAGGCTCAGGGGGGACCTTGTGGCTCTGCACAACTCCCTGGAATCTTGGATCCAGGTGGGAGTTGGGATCTGCTCGCAGGGAACAGGGACAGGAGGAGAGGGAACRGCCTCAGGCTGGGCCAGGGGAGGGGCAGGGTGGACATCAGCAGGAATTTCYCCATGGAAAGGGTTATAAAGCATTGGAATGGCTGCCCAGGGAGGTTTGGAGTCCCCATCCCTGGAGGTGTCCAAGGAATTCCTGGATGTGGCACTCAGKGCTCTGGGCTGGGGACAAGGTGGGGATTGGGCACAGCTTGGACTCCATGGTCCTGGAATTCCTGTCCATCCYGGGATTCTGTGGATTSTCTCCTGCCCTGGCAGGGATGGATCCAATCCCGCTCTCAGGATGGACTGGGATTGTCCATGCTGGGACTGCCAGAGCTCCAGGAGTGTTTGGACGGCACTCCCAGGTTGGGATTATTGGGATGTCCTGGGAAGGGCCAGGAGCTGGACTGGATGATCCTGCTGGGTCCCTTCCCACTCAGGACATTCCATGATTCCGYGACTCCAGAGGCCTCATTTGGAGCAACCAGACTAATTCCAGCCATCTGCATCCTGATTAACAGCTCCTATTTATGGGAATTCGGAATTTATCCGCAATTTTAAGGCGTCTCTCCGTGCTGGACCTTCTGGTTGGAGGCATCTCCTGGGGTTTTATCTCCCTGTGTGGCTGGGTCAGGATGATCCAATTCCTCAGAGACTTGGACAAGGTGGGACAGGACATCCCCCCTCAGTCCCAGGCTCCTCAGGTTTTTCCCAGATTTTTCCAAGCTGGATTAGGGCATTTTAGGGGTTTAAGAGGGGAGGTTTGCACCGAAAGACCCAATCCTGGAGCCAGCAAAAGTTGGGATTTGGGATACAGAGACTCCAGAACTGTCTCTGTTGAGCTTTGGGAGCCCAACCCAAACTGGGAAATAGGATTTGGGACCATCAGAGCGTCCCTCATCCCACAGGGAATCCTTCCTTTTCCATTGGTGCCGATTGGATGGATGCAAAGGAATTACAATTCCCAGAGCTCGATCACTGGAATTTTGAGGTTTGCTCAGGAAGCTGAGTTGGAGAAAGGATAGGGATGCACGGATCAGTGTCAGGGCTTGGGAAAGGCTCCTGCTGTCCGTCATTTTTCCCGGTTTTTCTGGGAATTTGTGGAATTCTGTCGGCATTTATCCATCCCCCTCTGCAGAGCTTGGCTGTGCCCCCACCACATCCAGAAGATCCACAGGGAAACCATTCCCTGGAGCTCCTGCAGCCCTTGGAGGAGAGGCTRGAAGGACAATCCCAGCAGGACACCAGCCAGGTACGTTTTTCCAAGGATTTCAGACCAGTGATGGACTGGGAGGGACTGGGATGCAAATCCGAGTGCTGGGAYGGCTTCTCCAAATCCCTGGAGAACACCAGGGAACTCCTGGAACGGGCAGGACGGGAGTGAGGAAAAGCCCTTGGGAAATGTTTTGGTGGTTAATTCCTCATTTTTAGGGGGGGAAAAAAACCCAGGATAATCCCTTTTTATCTGATCCCGTCTGGCTACACCATCCTTAGGTTATTTGGGATTGGCTGACGGAAGAGTTGATGATTCCCAAGACTTTTAAAACAGGGATAATGCCGACTCCAAACAGGGAATTCAAAATTTGCCCCCTGCAAGATAATTCCTTTTCCTTCCTGCTTTCCATGGATATCTCAGAATATTCCAGATATTCCAGGATATTCCTGCTGTGCTCTGGAGCATCTGACTCATTTAAAGAGGAGGATTTGAGGGTTTAAGGARGAATTTGGGGATTTTCCCTGATCCCTAAAATCCCATTTTCCTCTGTTTTCCTGCCCTCCTGGGCAGAGATTCCCATCCCAAATCCYGCTCCAGAGCCAAGCACCAAACCCAGCACCCTCCRGTYTGGACATCTTTGTATCCCTGTGGAATTCTTGGGAATACCCAGAGGCAGGACAGCAACAGCTTTAAAAAGTRAAGGGGAAAATCCCTTGGATATTTCCTTGGAGCTGCAGGAACAGCATCAGCAAGGATATTTTTAGGGATGGCAAGAAGGGAATAACTCCCAGTGGGAAGATCCTGCTCCAGGAAATCCCACTCTGGTTTACCCAGTTTGCCAAACACTTCCCGTTGTTCCCATCCCTTTATCCCTGCCCTGGCTCAGGAATTAATTCCAGAGTTAATCATGGAGCTGGAATTARCGATGGCTCAGCAGCCACGAGAGGGCTCCCGGCTCAAACAAACAAACCTGGAATGGGAATTGCGGCTCTGGATGTGCCGGGAGCATCCATGGGCTCTGCTTTTCCTCCTGGATGCACCAGTTCCCTTTGCCGGGAATGGTGAAGCTGGAGAAGCACCAAGGATGGAGCCCAAATCCCTCGGTTTTTAGGATCATGGAATGGTTTGGGATGGAGGAGATCTGGAAAATCATCTCAGTCCATCCCCTGCCACGGGCCGGGAATCTTCCACCGTCCCAGGGTGCTCCAAGCCCTCTCCAAGCTGGCCTTGGACACTTCCAGGAATCCAGGGGCAG
>RAHM01000159.1:1872799-1885951 GCA_003713295.1 Parotia lawesii
TGTTTTCCCACGTGGATCCGATCCCTGGGGGGATGTAAGGATGTTTTCCCACCCGGATCCAATCCCTGGGGAATGTGGGGGTGTTTTCTCACCCGGATCCGATCCCTAGGGAACGTGGGGGTGTTTTCCCACCTGGATCCGATCCCTGGGGGGATGTAAGGATGTTTTCCCACCTGGATCCAATCCCTGGGGAATGTGGGGGTGTTTTCCCACCTGGATCCAATCCCTGGGGAATGTGGGGGTGTTTTCCCACCTGGATCCGATCCCTGTGGGGTGTGGGGGTATTTTCCCACCTGGATCCGATCCCTGGGGGGATGTAAGGATGTTTTCCCACCCGGATCCAATCCCTGGGGAATGTGGGGGTGTTTTCCAGAGTGGATCCGATCCCTGGGGAACGTGGGGGTGTTTTCCCACCTGGATCCGATCCCTGGGGGGATGTAAGGATGTTTTCCCACCTGGATCCAATCCCTGGGGGGATGTAAGGATGTTTTCCCACCTGGATCCGATCCCTGGAGAACGTGGGGGTGTTTTCCCGCAGCCCTGTGCCTGCAGCCCATGGATGAGGGCTCCTGCCAGCACCATTCCCTGCTCTGGTACTTCCACGGCCCCACAAATTCCTGCCGGCCCTTCCTGTTCGGGGGCTGCCGAGGGAACGGCAACCGCTTCCCATCCAAGCGGGAATGCGAGCGGCGCTGCAGGAGCTCCGCAGGTGAGGCTCAGCCCTTCCCATTCCCTCTTCCTCCAGCCAGGAATGAGCCCAGAGCAGGAAAACCCATCCATGGTTTGCCCACTCCGTTTTCTGCTGGAATCCTGGGTTTTTAAGGTGCCCCACTGGGAAGCGCCAGGAATTTGTAGGGTTTCGTTCCTTTCCCATTCCCAGATCCAGCCCAAAGGAGCTCCTGGATATCTCCCTKGGGATAATTCCATGGGTGGGATGGGCGTGGATGTGTGGATGGATCCACTTGGACACCACGTCCTGATTCTTTGCACGTCTCTTGTGCTTTCCCAGGGTGAAATTTGCAGGAATTTGGGAATTTGTGCCCTCTAAACCCCGGATTTCTCCATCCAAGCACCCTCTGGAATCTCCAGCCCYCAGGCAGAGCCTAAAGTCTAACCTAGACCAGTTTAGGTCTAGATTAACACTCCTGGATTGGGGTCCCAGCTCATCCAGGGGTTCAATGGGAAAAAMTCACTTCTGGAAGCACAGCTTGGCTTCCATTGCCGGATCTAGGGATTTTGGGATCAGTTTGTGTAGATTTTCCTCATCTCCAGCTCATCCCAGGAAAAATGGGCCCTGGCAGGGATGCAAACATCCTGCTCCAAGCAGGGCACGAGCTGATCCCAACCTTCCAAGGAAAATATTCCTCTCTCAGAATTCCCTCTGCCCGGAGACCTCTGGGCACCAGGGAAAAGAAAAAAATCCATGAATTCTCCATAATCCATTAAAAAAATCTCTGGTGAGGTTCATCCGCTCYGGGTCCGAGGGCACCTTAAAAAAGAGAGGAATTAAAGGCAGAGATCCCACAATTTTGGGATCATTCCCAGGGCTTTCAATCCAGGCCCAGCAGCACCCGGAATTGAGTGAGCCTCCTTCTGCCCAATTTTTTTTTGGGATTCATCCCAATCCAAGCCAGATTCCTGTGTCCTCCATGTGCCCATTTTTCCTGGCTGATCCTAAACASAGCCAGGATTCGGCCTGGATTGGGAATTTTGCTTTTTATGGATGTTGGATGTGACAATCCCGTGGTGTCAGGGACCTCCCGAGCTTGGGAATTCCAAGCAGGAGCTCAAACTGCAGCCAATTCCTGACATTCCCGTTGTTTCCTCTTCCCTCTTTTCCCCAAAACCAGGGAGAGGGAGATGATCCGCTCCAAGCGCTTCCTTTAAATCCAGCTGGATTTCGAGGAGCGACTCCGATGCCTCCGGGATTGGACGAGACAAACACGGAGAGAGGCAGGAGACGTCGGAAAAAAAGACGTTGGAAAACTGGAATTCTGGACGTTATGGGATGAGGAGAGGGAAACCTCCGGATGCTCAGGAAAAGGAGGGTGGGAAGGGCAGAATTCCTGAGCCAAACMAGGCGGCAAAAATTCCCGAGTTTATTTTTGTAAAATAAAAGTGTCTCAATTCTATGGAATTCCGGATCATTCGCCTGGAAGAAGGAAACCTTGGGAATGGCAGAGAAAGGTGGGAATGTCTGTTTTCCCGGCTGGATCAGGTGGGCAGGATGAGCCCCATCCCTTCCAGCCTGGCCCTAAATTCCTTGTGGTCTTCAGGAATTCCCGCCTTCTCCTCCACTTGGGAATTCCCTGGAGCCTTCAGGAATTCCCACCTTCACCTCCACTTGGGAATTCCCTGGAGCCTTCAGGAATTCCTGCCTTCTCCTCCACTTGGGAATTCCCTGGAGCCTTCAGAAATTCCTGCCTTCTCCTCCACTTGGGAATTCCCTGGGCAGGTTAAGAGGAGTCATCCCAAAATGTCCAAGAAGAAAACAGGGATCCAAGCCATGCTTCTCCCTAAAAAAATGCCATTTCCAATTCCTCGAGGCGTTTGGAGCTGCAGCTTGTGGAAATCCARTAAGAGGGATTCCAAATCCCTGGATTTTGGTCCCATGGACACCCGGACACAGCTGAGAGGGGTTTTATCCRATAGAATCTGTTCCCTGGGATAACCCCCGGGAAAGGTTACAGCACTTCCAATGGAAAAACAGGGATTTATTCAAAGTTTTCCGTGTAATTCGGTAAAATGGAGCTCAGATTTCCCAGGTTTCAGATTTCCCTGGATTCGGGGTTGGCTCTTTGCTCCCGGAAGAACAGGTGGGAAAAGGATTCTCCTCACCCAGCACATCCCAGGATTCTCCTCTCCCATAAATCCACTGAGGAGGGAGGAGCAGAGATTTGGGGACTTTTCTTCCTTTTAATCCCAAAATAAAAAAGAAAACCATGGAATTTTGTGAATGTTGACAAGGAGCCAAGTGCCATTTCCAGAGGGACATTTCCAGCCTCTCCTCCCGAAATCCTGATCTGTCCCGAGATGTCCTTGGGCAGAAAAAAACCTTCCCGGCAGGAAAAATATTCCCCGGGAGAAGCAACAAAATGTTCCCGGTGGGAAAAGCGGCGTCACCCGGAAAGGAGGGATTGGGCTTTTCCACAGGGCTTGGAACAAGCGGATTCCGGAGAAATATCCCAAAATTTTCACGTTATCCTGATTTCCCAGTGAGCATTTTCCCAGGAAGGCTGAAGGATGCGGATCTTGGGATGCTGCAGCCTCCGGCGTTCAACATCCCAGGAAATGTTTGGAATGAGTGGAATTCCAGCCCCGGAGAGTTGAGACCATCGAGGGGAGCAAAGGATTTGCAATAATCAGGAAAACCCGTCATTCCCAAATTAAACTGGAAAAAATAATCCAGGAAACAGAGACTCGGAGGAGCCAGAGGTTCCCTGGCTGGAAAATAAAATCATGGAATGGTTTGGGTTGGAAAAGACCTTAAGGATTTTCCAATTCCACCCCATCCATGAGCAGGGACACTTCCCACTATCCCAGAGTGCTCCAACCTGGCCTTGGACATTTCCAGGGATCCAGGGGCAGCCACAGCTTCTCTGGGAATTCCAGCCCAGCCCCTCCCCACCCTCCCAGCCAGGAATTCCTTCCCAAGATCCCATTTATCCCGTTTATCCCATTTATCCCATCCATCCCTGCCCTCTGGCAGTGGGAAGCCATTCCCTGTGTCCTATTCCTACACATCCTTATTAAAAATCCTCTTCCTTTCATTCCCTGAAGGATAAGAACCTATTCCACAATAAAGTGCTCTTTGAGAACTCCAAGTGGAATTTTTTCCCAAATCCAAGAGGATTTCCCAAATCCTCGTCCCCGCTGCGGATCCTTCGGCAGGCGTGGGAAGTTGTCGCCGCGTCCGAGGAGGCACCAAGCGGCAGAAATTCCATGAAAATCATTTTCAGAGCTGGGAATCCGCAGGGGCCGGGGGCAGCAGGAGGGGAGGAACGGACCTGAGGAAATTCCCTTCCTGGGAATTCCTGGTCATAATTCCCAGAAATCTGGGACAAGCCTTTCATTTTCCCTTTCCAGCCCGGTGCCATCCCTTAAACTCAGACCTCACTTCCCTGGCTTTGGAATTTCTCGGCAGCTTTTCCTCCAAATCCCAAAGCCGAGGCTGGGTAAGGATTTGGCCTCCCGGCTCCTGCTCCAGGTGCATCCAAAGGATTTGGGAAGAGTCTCCCAAAGGAATGATTTGGCTCCAAACCCTCCACCAAAATCCACATTCCCAACCCGAGGCAGCAGCTCCTGAGGGATCCAAGTGCCTTAATCCAGGTTTGGAAGAGCTGGGAAGTGAAATCCAATATTTAAGCCGGCCTAAGATCGAGCTCGGCGGATTAAAAGCAGCTCAAATTCCCATCAGAGCTCGGGAAAATTGGGAACTGGAATTTTCTTTAATCCCCCCTGGATTAATCAAATGTTCACAATCGATTTTCCATCCCGGAGGCTTTGCCAGGGCCAAAACATTCCGGGAACGGAGCCCCGGCATTTCCTTGGAAATGTCAGGTCAGCCTAATTGAATTCCTTGAAATTATTCCCGGGCAGGAGTGGGGGGGAGAGGTTTTAGGGCTGAAGGATTTTGCTGGCGGCATTCCAGGCTCCGAACCAGAAAATTCCTGAACATCCTTTGGAGGAAGGCCTTGGAAAGCAAAGCTGACCAGGAAAAATCTGGGATTTAAAGCACATAAAGCCAATTCACAAATCCCTATGGAATCTGGAGACAAAGAGGGATGTCGGATTGTGTTCCCTAGGGATTTGTGGCTCAGGGATGCGAATCCACGGATTTAGGAGCACCTAGAGAGCATTCCCAGCCCTTTTCCAGGAGGGAATTCCTGGTGCATCCACCCAGGGAATCTTGAAACTCTCCCGGCCGCCGGCTCCGATGTCCGCGGCCGTTCCTAAGCAACCCGGACAAAGGGAAAGGGATGGAGAGAGAGAGAAAAAGCTGGATCGGGATAATTTGGTAATTGGATAATGACCCGGCCCTGAAATGGCCACGGCTCAGCCTCATCCAGCACCCTCTGGATGCGCCGGGAGATTGGATTGGACAGCTCGGGAAGCAGCCGACAAAATCCTCTGGAAAAGCAGCCCGGAAAATCCCTCCGTGGTGTTCCCAGCTGGAATTAGGCTCGGGGTCGTTAATTATGGATTTTTACAGCGGGAGATGCCACCAACGGATCCAATCCTGGAATCACTGAATGGTTTGGTTGGAGAGGATCTTAAAGCTCATCCCACGGGCAGGGACACCTTCCGTTATCCTGGCTTTTTCCAAGCTTCATCCAAGCCTAAATCCTGGAAAAGCCTCCGTGATTCCCTCCATCCTCTCCAGGAGGTTTTCCCGCCATCCACAACCCTTTGGGATGAAATCCATCGCTTTTTTGGAGCAGGAACGCCCAGTGAATCCCGGTATCCACAGGGAATCCCCATCCCTGCCCGCTGCAAGGGTGGAATTGCATCCCAACATCTCTGGGAAGGAGGGAAAAACGTTGGAAAAGCCTGGAAAACCTTCAGTGCCTTCCAGCTCTGCAAGGGGGCGAAAATCGGGATGGGTTTGCCTCTGGAAAACCAAGGAAAAGGTCCCGCCTTGGGCTCTTTGTCCGGCTCCGTTTTGCACCTGAAACCACCTGGAAAATCCCGGCTGATCCCACGGAATTCCTCTGGAGAGCTCCTGGGTATCCCTTAGATCCCACAATTCCCAGAGCTCCCCAGCCTCTCCAAAACCATCCCAGAAACCTCCCCACGGATCAGGAAGCCAAGGAGCCGCTCCAGAGCGGGAAAAAAAAATCCTGGAAAAGCAACAAAACCCGGCTGCAGGGAATGAACCATTCCCGGAGCCTTTTCCAGCCTTTCCCGGAGCCTTTTCCAGCCTTTCCTGGAGCCTTTTCCAGCCTTTTCCAGCCTTTCCCAGCTGCTGCAGTGGGATTGGATCCTGGTTCTGGATGCAGGAAAAGCAGGAGCAGCTCCTTTTCTGCTCAGATCCTTGGGATAACAGCGGATTTTATGTCAGGACACAACATCAGGGAAAATTCCCGGAGTTTGTGTGCGGATCCAGGCTCCCTTCCCATTTTTCCCAGGATTTTTTGTCCTTCCAACCAGGAATGTGCCGCCCACGTGTCCAGGTAGGTGCAGAAATCCCTTCGGAAAAGAGGCAGGAGATGGAACAGAGGGAAAGGAAGAAAAAGATTCCAGGAAAATTTGGAGGATTTGGGATTATTTTTCCTCTTCCATCACTTTTTTTTCCCCCCTCTTCCTTTGGAGGGAAAGAGGCGAAATCCAAATTTAATTCCATGCCTGGAGGCTGCCGATGGAATTGGATCTTTGGGTTTGGCCCACGGGATTTCTGGGAATTTCCAAAGTCGCCCCAAATCCGGTTCATCCCAAGGAGTTTTCCTGATATTCCATTGGCATCCAAAACTCCAGGTGGAGTTCAGGAATTCCCAGGAGGATGAAACACGGAGAGCTTTGCGTAAATCCAGGGATGCGAATCCCCTCGGAAAAGGTGGGAAAAGGGCAAAAAATCCAAAATAATCATTCCAAATTCTGTATTCCCGGCTCTTCTCTTCCCATTGGATGGAGTTTTCCAATATCCGGCCACTTTGGAAAGAATTCATGGATTTGAGCTGCTGGAAGGAGTGAAAATCACCCCCAAAATGGGATTATGGGAAGAGAATTCCCGTAAAATCCACCCAAAATCAGCCTCGTGGCAGAGGAAGGGTTTGCTGTCGGATTTTAGGGAGATTGGGAATTTTCCCGGGAGATTCTCTTCCTTCCGCAACCGGGAAAACGCAAACCGAGTCCTAAAAATCGGGAAAAAAGGGATAAAGCTGAGCTGAAAAGTCCCTTTAGCCCCTCAGCACATCCACATCCGACTCCTCCACGGAATTCCGGAAGCAGCAAACGGAATCTTCCAGGCTGGGAAAACTTCTGGGATTTGGGATATTTTTTTTTTGGGTTGTTTTCAAGGTTCCTGGGATGAAACGACCCCGAATCCYGGATTTTCCCCGGCTGCTGCCGGAGATGAAACTTTAACGAGCTCCAAACAATGATTCATTCCCAAAAATTCAGCTCCCGGGAAAGGGGAGGAAAGGTGGGAAGAGGTCCCGATCCTCCGGAATCCGASGGATGCCGGAGCCTCCTCGCAAGCTGCGTTTTTCCATAAATTTGGGAGTTTCCAGGGAAACTTTCGGGAGTTSGAGGCCTCCAGGTCCTGTGGATGCCCCAGGATGCTCCTGGCTCAGCTCCCTCCTTCCCCAGGGATATTTTTATGGAAAATTCCCTTGGAAATACGATTTCCATGCAGGAAAATCTCCTCTCTGCTCCTCCCGAGGCAGCTGGAAAAGTGGGATTTGCTTTTAAAGGGATGAACCAGGAAATTCCTTCTTTTTTCCGCCCTCTCTTTCCTATTTTTCCTCAATAAAAGCACCGTGAAAATTCCATGCCTGGAGYGTGGATTCGCCTCCTCCAAGGACATTTTCCCTTCCCAACAAATCCAGTTTGGATTTGGATTTGTTTCCTTGTAAGGAAAGAAATTTGTTGGGAAATAAAACTCCGGAAAACACCCCAGGATCTGATCCAGAGCTGGAAAAGTCTCCCAGTCCCATGCCCTGATCCTTTTCCCGGGAAAAATCCCTCGCATGGATTTTTCCCACCCAGCTCCTCGCGTTGACGTCGCCCTGGGAGGTTTTTTCCCCAAAAATTCCTCCGAAAATTCCAAGGATTTGGAGAAGCAAATTCCCTTCCAGGCCTCAGGGGAAGGAGGGAAACCAAAACCTCATTCCAGGAGATGGAAGCTCCAACCAGAGGTGGGAAAAGAGGGAATTCCCGGAGAGGTGGATCCCGATGGAACTCATCCGCGTAAGGTCAGAATTCCCAAGGTTTGGAGCACAGGGAAGCTCCCACCATTCCCAGCTCAGACCGGATCCTCAGGGGTTGGATCCTCAGCCAGGAATTCCCACAATTTTGGCTCCTTTTCTCCAGGCCAGGAGTGGGAACGTCTCCAACCCCGAGTCGGAGCCCATCCCAGGTTTCTGCTGGCTCAAGGGGTTTCTCCATGGATTTTCCACACTTTTCGCAGGATTTGCCCCATTCCCAGGGATCGCTGCTCCCCTCCAGCGTGGCCAAGGCTTTTCCAAGGAAGTTTCAGGGAGGAGCTTTGGATTATTTGGTCCTGGAGCCTCCAGGAGAATCCGGCCCAGCCACAAATCCGGAGTGGGAGCCTTTGGAGGGACCCCCAGAGACCTGAGTTCTTCCTTGGATCGCATGGAAAAATCCCTGGTCCCAAATCCCCATCCCTGTTCCCAAATCCCCATCCCATCCCTGTTCCCAAATCCCCATCCCTGTCCCTGTTCCCTGTTCCCAAATCTCCATCCCTGTTCCCAAATCCCCATCCCCATCCCTGTTCCCAATTCTCCATCCCTGTTCCCAAATTTCCATTCCCACCCCTGTTCCCAAATCCCCATCCCATCCCCGTTCCCAAATTCCCATCCCCATTCCCAAATCTCCATCCCCATCCCCATTCCCATATCTCCATCCCTGTTCCCAAATCCCCATCCCCATCCCCATTCCCAAATCTCCATCCCCATCCCTGTTCCCAAATCTCCATCCCCATTCCCAAATCTCCATCCCCATCCCCATTCCCAAATCTCCATCCCCATCCCCATTCCCAAATCCCCATCCCCATTCCCTGTTCGCAAATCTCCATCCTTATCCCTGTTCCCAAATCCCCATCCCTGTTCCCAAATCTCCATCTCCACCCGTTCCCAAATCTCCATCCCCATTCCCAAATCCCCATCCTTATCCCTCTTCCTAAATCCCCATCCCCATTCCCAAATCCCCATCCCCATTCCCTGTTCCCAATTCTCCATCCCCATCCCCATTCCCAAATCTCCATCTCCATTCCCTGTTCCCAAATCCCCATCCCTCTTCCCAAATCCCCATCCCCATTCCCAAATCTCCATCCCCATCCTCATTCCCAAATCCCCATCCCTGTTCCCAAATCTCCATCCCATCCCTGTTCCCAATTCTCCATCCCTGTTCCCAAATCCTCGTTCCCAAATCTCCATCCCCATCCCTGCTCCCAAATCCCCATCCCGTCTCCATTCCCAAATCCCCATTCCCTGTTCCCAAATCCCCATCCATGTTCCCATTTCTCCATCCCCATCCCTGTTCCCACATCTCCATCCCCATTGCCAAATCTCCATCTCCATTCCCTGTTCCCAAATCCCCATCCCTGTTCCCAAATCCCCATCCCCATCCCTGTTCCCAATTCTCCATCCCTGTTCCCAAATCCTTGTTCTCAAATCTCCATCCCCATCCCTGCTCCCAAATCCCCATCCCATCTCCATTCCCAAATCCCCATCCCTGTTCCCAATTCTCCATCCCTGTTCCCAAATTTCCATTCCCACCCCTGTTCCCAAATCTCCATCCCATCCCCATTCCCAAATCCCCATCCCTGTTCCCAATTCTCCATCCCTGTTCCCAAATCCCCATCCCCATCCCTGTTCCCAAATCCCCATCGCCGTCCCTGTTCCCAAATCTCCATTCCCACCCCTCTTCCCAAATCTCCATCCCCGTTCCCCGTTCCCAAATCCCCATCCTTATCCCTGTTCCCAAATCCCCATCCCCGTTCCCAAATCTCCATCCCTGTCCCTGTTCACTGTTCCCAAATCCCCATCTCCATTCCCTGCTCCCAAATCCCCATCCCATCTCCATTCCCAAATCTCCATCCCTGTTCCCAAATCCCCATCCCCATCCCTGTTCCCAATTCTCCATCCCTGTTCCCAAATTTCCATTCCCACCTCTGTTCCCAAATCTCCATCCCATCCCCATTCCCAAATCTCCATCCCCATTCCCAAATCTCCATCCTTATCCCTGTTCCTAAATCCCCATCCCCATTCCCAAATCCCCATCCCCATTCCCTGTTCCCAAATCCCTGTTCCCAAATCCCCATCCCCATCCCTGTTCCCAAATCCCTGTTCCCAAATCTCCATCCCCATCCTCATTCCCAAATCCCTGTTCCCAAATCCCCATCCCCATCCTCATTCCCAAATCCCCGTCCCCATTCCCAAATCCCCATCCCCGTTCCCAAATCCCCATCCCCATTCCCAAATCCCCATCCCTGTTCCCAAATCCCAATCCCAAACCATGGGGGATTTCAGGAAGTTCCTCTCCGACCAAACTGGGACCAGACCGGTCCTGGGAGCCCACACTGGGAATTTTTCCCCCCTGGCTGCTGGTTTGGGATGATCCCAGTCAATCCTGCTGGATTTTTAGGGAATTGGAGCTTTTTCCCTCATCCCACACCTCGCCCTTCCCATCCCTTCCCAACGCCACACCTGGGATGGTGCCAATAAAYCCTGGGAGAAGTTTCCCAAAATTCCCATTTTCCAGGGCTTTCCCTGCCTGAACGGGAAGAGAAAATTCCCTAGAGACGGGAAAAACAGGGAAAACCCTCCCAAATCCCCTACTCTCGGAATAAAATCACATTCACTGGGATAACCTCGATCCATGCTGGAACTCCACCAGGCATCCTCGGAGCCAGGAAAACCTTTGGAATTACAACATCCCTGCCCCCCCAAAACCCCCGGCCCCGCTCCCTGGGGGAAAATCTCCGCGTGATCCCAAAAAATCCCGGCACTGACGCCAGCCCCAATTTGGGGTGACTCTTCCCGGATTTTGGGATCCGAAGTCTTTCCCCCCCCTCCCCTCTTCCCCTTTCCCGGTTTTTTTTCCCTGTGGATGGGGAGAGGCTCCGTGACGTCGCCGGCTCGCTCTGAGCTCATTTTAATGAAATCATTCCCAAACGAAGGCTCCGCGTCTGGAATTACGACTCCGACCCCGTGATCCCGGATTTTTATAAATACACGAGGGAGGGGGGAAAAGGGTTCCAGAGAGAGAAGGGAAAAATATCCCGGCTCCTCTTCCAGAAATCAGGGAACAGCCAGGGAGGAGAAGTTCGGGAAAGGCTCCGATGCCTCTTTCCTGSGAGTGATTCCACGGATTCCTTCCCATCCCATCCAGGAAAAGCAGGTGAGTGCCTGGATTTCTTTTATTCCCCAGCTTCACCTGCACAAACTTGAAATATTCCAGCGTTTTCTTGGGAAATCAGATCCCATGGGGGKKTTTTTTTAGGGAAGAAAAAAAAAAAAAAAGCAGGGTAGGGAAAAGCAATMCAAGATTTTTTGATATCGAGGGATTAAAAATTCCCCTCACTCCCCCCCCCAAATCCTAAGAAAAATGAATTTTTTTGGATTATTCCAGCRATTTTGGGAAGCAGATGGGAACAGGCAGCGCGGGAAGGGTCGGAAAATCTCGGGAAATGGGAAATTAGGGAGACAAATCCCGGCTGGCACTGAAGGGATGGAGAGGAGAGCAAAGCAAATCCACCTTCCCCACCCCCGAGCCCACCTGGATTTTGGAGCCTTGGGAATCAGCACCGGGAAAAACTCAGCAGGGAAGCAGCAGAGTTTAAAAACTCTCCAGGTCTCATCCACACTTTGATCCCAGACTTCCTTTGGAACAGGGAAAAATCAGCTCCATCCCGCCGCTCCGCCGCCGAGGAGAGCCGGCAAATCTTTTGATCCCGGTTTTCCAGAGCTGGGGATGGATCCTTTTCCTCCTTCCAAGCCGAGCGGGAGATTTTTCAGGAGACGCAAACGCTGCCGCCGGCTCGGCAGCATCCCGATAAAATTCCTGTAAAACGCTCCCGGCTATCCCAGCAATTCCCAGCAATTCCCGGCTCCCGCTCCGGCAGCGGCGGATTTAATTCCCATTTCCTCAGATTCCCCTTTTCCAGCTTTTTTTCCTGCTCCATCAAAACTTCCTGGAATGCTGGGGCACCCCCCCAACCCCCCGGGGCAAAAATAAACCCGATCCCAAAAATCGGCTTTTCCTGGTTATTTTTTTCCCTTGATTYCTGTTCCTTTTGCCGGGATATCCATCCCGGCGAGGAGCAGGAATGGGTGTGGACGGCTTCAGCCGCGTTTTCCCTTCGCTCGGCTGAGATTCCCGGAGTTTTAAGCGGGAAAAGCTGGAGCAATCCCAGGAAAAGGCGCTGGATTGGGTCAGTGAAGGAGCTGGAGGGGAGAGGAGAGGGAGGGGGAGATGCTGCTCCGAGATTCCAGGGAGGGCAGGAACATCCCAGGGCTCTTCCCGGAGCTTTTCCAGCTCTGGAAGGGCTTTTTGGCAACATTCCCGTTCTCCATGCGGCAGTTGGGAATCACAGGGGTGAGAAAATCCCCGATTCCCAAATCCACACCTCGAGCATCCCATCCTGCGGGAGCTCTGGGAATTTGCTGAGGGTGGAGGGAGGGGAAAAAAAGGGGAAAAAAGGGAATTTTGGAGTGGGAGAAATTTCCATCCTATGAAGCTTTTCCAAAAAAAATTAAATCCCGGGATGTCCTCGATGTCCAAATCCCCAAATGTGGGATTTGGGGTTGGAGGGAAGGAGAGTTCTGGGTCTGGAATTATTCCCGTGTGGGGTTGAGTGCCTGGGAAGGGTTTTCCTTCCCGGATCCTGCAGGAACAGCTTTCCCTGGATCCTTCCTCCTTTTCCTCTCCCATCCGGATCCAGGGAAGGGTTGAGGGGATGGATTTTGCCCGGGATTTTGGGAAGGGGTGAAACGGGAGGCGAAGAAGCGGAAGGGGAGCGGCTCCCTCAAATCCTGAGGGAGGATTGGCACGGCCAAATTTCCCCTCGGGAAGAGGGAAAAGGGCAGAATTAAGGGAATAAACCTCCCAAATCTCTCCATGGATATCCTTTTCCATGGATAGCAAAGTGCAGAATTAAGGGAATTCACCTTCCCAAAATTCCCACTCCAAGGAACAGCAAAGGGAAGAGTTAAGGGGAAAAACCTTCCCAAAATTCCCACTCCAAGGGATGGCAAGGGGCAGAATTAAGGGAATAAAGCTTCCCAAAATTCCCACTCCAAGGGATGGAAAAGGTGGAATTAAGAGGATAAAACTTCCCAAATCTCTCCCTTTTTCCGTGGACAATAAAGGGCAGAGTTTATGGGATAAACCTGCCCGAAATTCCCACTCCAAGGAACAGCAAAGGGCAGATTTAAGGGGAAAGACCTTCCCAAAATTCCCACTCCAAGG
>RAHM01000160.1:0-132500 GCA_003713295.1 Parotia lawesii
ACCATATATTAGGCGCCACCATGCATGCGAGTTAGGGTTACGTCTCGGTT
Organism: Parotia lawesii; assembly: GCA_003713295.1. Taxonomy (NCBI): domain Eukaryota; kingdom Metazoa; phylum Chordata; class Aves; order Passeriformes; family Paradisaeidae; genus Parotia; species Parotia lawesii. Next base: position 51 of record RAHM01000160.1, read on the forward strand.
GAAGCTTCAGAAAACCACAAAGCCGAGACCTCCAGGGACAATGATCATGCGTAACGCATGCCAAGCAGAGCGCGACACTGCCAAAATCTTGCTCCCTGTTCTTTTTTCTTCTTGGCACTCGCCTCAGCCCAATGCCATATATTAGGCTCAACTTAGGACTAGGGTTAGTGTTACGCCTAGGGTTAGGCTTCAGAAAACCACAAAGCCCAGAGCTCCAGGGACACTGACCATGCGAAAGGCATGCCAAGGGGATTGCTACACTGCCCAAATCCTGAGCCGGTTCTTCTTTCTTCTTGGCACTCACCTCAGCCCAATGCCTTATATTAGGCTTAAAAAAGGACTAGGGTTAGGGTTAGGCCTAGGGTTACGCTTCAGAAAACCACAAAGCCCAGACCTCCAGGGACACTGACCATGCGAAAGGCATGCCAAGGGGAGCACCACACTGCCCAAATCTTGCCATCTTCTCTTCTTTCTTCTTGGCTCTTGCATCAACCCAGTCCCGTATATCCGGCTCCACCGCGGACTAGGGTTACGGTTAGGGTTACGCCTAGGGTTAAGCTTTAGAAAACCACAAAGCACAGAGCTCCAGGGACACTGATCACGCAAAAGGCATGCCAAGCGGAGCACGACACTGCCCAAATCTTGCTACCTGATTTTTTTTGTCTTGGCTCTCRCATCAACCCARTCCCATATGTCTGGCTCCACCTGGGACTAGGGTTAGTGTTWGGGTTACGCCTAGGTTTAGGCTTCAGAAAACCACAAATTCCATATGTTCAAGGACACTGAAAGGCATGCCAAGTGGAGCGGGACACTGCCCACATCATGCTACCTGCTCTTCTTTCTCCTTGGCACTCGCTATAGCCCAATGCTGTATATCCAACTCCAGCGAGGATTAGGGTTAGGGTTAGGGTTACGCCTAGGGTTAGGCTTCAGAAAACCACAAAGTCCAGACCACCAGGGACACTGATCATGTGAAACGCATGCCAAGGGGAGCACAACACTGCCCAAATCTTTCTACCTGCTCTTGTTTCTTCTTGGCTCTCGCATCAACCCAATGCCATATATCTGGCTCCACCTAGGATTAGGGTTAGGGTTACGCCTAGGGTTAGGCTTCATAAAACCAAACCCTAGAGGTCCAGGGACCCTGACCACGTGAAAGTAATGCCAAGGGTAGTATGACACTGCCCCAATCTTGCTACCTGCTCTTCTTTCTTCTTGGCATGCGCCTCAGGCCAATGCCATATATCCAAGTCCATCTAGGATTAGTATTAGGGTTACACCCAGGATTAGGCTTCAGAAAACCACAAAACCCAGAGCCCCAGGGAAAATGATCATGGAAAAGGCATGCCAAGCGGAATGCGACACTGTCCAAATCTTGCCATCTGCTCTTCTTTCTTCTTGGCTCTTGCATTAACCCATAGCCATATATCCGGCTCCACCTAGGATTAGGGTTAGGGTTAGGGTCAGATTAGGGTTACATTAGTTTAAGTTTTGCATTAGGGTTGTGTTTAGATTAGGGTTATGGCTAGGATTAGGGTTAGGATTAGGGTTGTGGTTAGATTATGGTTAGAGTTAGGACAAGATGAGGGTTAGGTTCAGGGTTAAGGTTTTTGTTAGGGTTAGGTTTCGGTTTCAATGGAACAAATATGTATGCCTGCACATGTATTAGCAAGGAGGTGAAGAAAATTCCCATTAAAAAAAAYTGCGTTGCCCTGCTCCAGAAATGCTTCACCTGGCAGCCAATCATGGCAGAGAAATCTTCCATGATTAAAAATTGCGAGCAGCTCTCCCCCCCGCCACCCCCACGCTTGCTGGTGAAGGCAAGTATCCAGATGCCCACGAAAAATGCCTGCCAAAAACGGGCCCGCAAAGTTGAGTTGGGGGAGGAGTTTGGGGGGCACATAAAAGCAGCTATCCGCAAGACCATGAGGTCTGTCTTGTCTTTTTGCTTTGGGTAGCTTGGAGGGTYCGCTTGGCCCCTTCTGCTCTCGCCTTCGCACCCTCTTCCCTGTGGTCCTGTTTCCCTGCCTGTGCCAGCTTCGGCCTGCTGTGCCAATTCCGGGAACTAGCTTGTCGACGTGAGGATCCTGCACTCGCAGCCTCTTGCCCGCACCCAGTTTCCAGGTGCCGCCCACACCCAACTCGTAGCCGCCCTCTGCAGCCGCCGCCCGCAGCCACCGCGCCCTGCATTTGAGAGACCTCAGCTGCTCCAGGAGCGCGCCTGTAACCTGAGCAGCCTGTCTCCGCCTACGGAAGGGACACGCAGCCTGCTGCTCTTTAAAAATCGCACTCAGCCTACCACGGAAGCTACGCAAACGCACCGCAGTTCGCAACACGCACGCTCCGTCTGCCAAACCGATGCTGAGAGAGAGCCGGGGTTCTGTGGTAACGCTGTCCCCTGTCTTCTGTTTCTTTCCCCCTCTCTCTCTTCTCTCTCTCTGCTCCTTTTTCCTGTTCCCCCCCCCCCTTTTTTTAAATAAGAACATGTAGTTGGTTTTTTGTTGKTTTTTTTTTTTTTTTTTTTTTTAATTCTATGTTAAGAAATGGTTTCTGGATATAATATTGCTGTGGTAGTGTGTGATTTTTCATCAGAAAAATCTATCAGAAGAATTTTTCCAGGCTTCTCCTTTTATAGTGGAAGGGGACAGGGTTAGGTTAGGGTTAGGGTGAGGGTTTGGGTTAGGGTTATATTAAGGTAAGGGTTAGGGTTAGAGTTAGACTTAGATTAGGGTTAGGGTTAGATTATGGTTAGGGTTAGGACAAGATTAGGGCTAGATTTAGGGTTAGGGTTTGACAGGGACTAATATATATGCCTCAACATATCTCACCAATGAGGTGAGGAAAAGAGTTAGGGTTGGGGTCAGGGTTAGGGATAGGGTTAGATTAGCGTTAGGGTTAGGTTTATGGTTAGATTAGGTTTAGGGTGCGGATTAAGGTCAGATTAGAGTTAGGATTATTTTTAGATTAGGGTTCAGGTTAGGGTTGTGGTTTGGTGGTAGTGTTCGGTTTCGTTTAATTTTAGGGTTAGTTTATGGTTAGGGTTATGGTTTTTCTTAGTCTTCGCTTTCAGTTTAGCCTTTTTCTCCAAAGTTTTAGGGTTAGTGTTATTGTTTGGGGTTACGTTTATGATTAGGGTAGATTCTGGGTAGGGCTTGATTAGGGTTACTGTTAAGGTCAGGCTTATGGTTTGGGTTTTGGGTTAGGGTTAGGTTTCTTGTTAGGATTAGGGTTATGGTTGTTGTTTGCATTTGGGTTTAGGGGTAGTGTTAGGATTAGACCCTGCAGGTGTTCTCTTTGTTGTTTCTTAAAATGAAACAGGAAACCATTCTTAGCTTCAGAAATTAAACTGCAGTGGTTTCAGAGGACTTTAAAATCAATGTAAGCTTCCATTTGCCTTTCCAGGGATCCTGGATCGGGGTCTTCATAGGTGGGAAAACAAGACTACAGGGTGGATGTAGGGGGCACCCAACCAGAACAGGGATTTGCTTTCGTTAATCTGGAGCAAATATATATGTAGTTAATACTGAAGCAAATGGCCTCCTGATTTCCATGCACAGGCCAGCATGTTGGAGATGATCTTCCGTCTGCGATGATGTAACTCTAGTGTGGTTTAAAATTTCCATTAATACTCTCAGACCAAATATCAATATGGGGCTTTGTTACCAAAGCAACTCAAGGTGTTGCAATGCTTCTATGTGGGACCAGAAGGAGAAAAACTGCAGCATTAAAGAGCGGTTGTGAATTTCTGTCTCAGAAATGTCCTATTTCAAAAGCCACGTGTTCTCAACTCTGTTTGGCCTCAAAGGTGTGCCGGTTTGGACTTCACAGTAACATTAAGCACAGCACTTAAGTATGTCACTGTCTTAAGCTACAACCATAGTATAAATCTCATGATCTATTAGTACATCATGGATGTAGCATTTCTAGCATAGACTAGTATTAGAGAAAATCTAAATTATCATCTGTCTCGAACCCCTGAAGAGAAAACAATAAAAAATAATTTTATTATAGCCTAATGACAAGAATAATACTTCATCTGGGAGAAGATGTCTTCTGACTTCTCATTAATTCTTTTTTAAAGCCTGTTGAAATGCAAGAGTTCTGCAAAGTTTCATTCATTTTGTTTGTGTGGTGTAAAGTTTTCTTTATAGCAAAAATACAGAAGATTTATCACTGCAAGGAGTCCACTTCCCTCACTCTCTTGCAATATTAAAAGTGCATTTGCAATTCTGATGGTGTGGGACAATTGTAAACTCGATGCCTTTTTWTTTTGCAGCCACTAGAGTAGCATCTCCATGCTGAATGGAATATTTGTCTCACACTAGGAACTCTGCTCTGGATGGGAAAAAAAAAATTGATGCATTCAAATCTGCAGGAAGTGGACTTTTGGAGCAAAATTCAGAACCAAAACAAGTAATGATTTGTGATATGCCCCAATAGGTTAACTAGATCCTGGGACCTCTGTACATCTTCCTGTTGTAAATATACTACTCCCCAGTGTCCTTTTGGCACACAGACAACCCACTCCAGGCRTCTCACTGAGATGGACCAAACCCCAGCAGTCACATCATCTCCACCTTACGGTGGTCTGGGCACAGAACTGTTGAGAAGACAAACATGCTACCATAAAAGAGGAAGGTGGATCAGCCATAGATTAGTTCAAAGAAGACAGYCACAGCTGCAAAGTTGAAGAGCTTGAGGATGTTGTGCTGCAGGTCCTGCTGCTGCTCTTGCACCAGGCATAGGTTGCCTTAAGTGAACATCTAAGTGGTTGTCTCCCAGAGCTTTGCCTGTGTAGCTACGTAGCCTCTGATAATACAAGGCTTTTACAAGACACTACCTGACTGAAGCAGAGTCTTGCCTGTCGTAAGGACTGCAGGACCCTCAGAGTATCTGGGAACAGAAACAAGTTCCTATGATGCCTTAGGTTTTAGCTTTTATATTTTTCAAATCCTGTACTGCTTAGTGTGTAACTCTGAAGTCTCGTGTGGCCTGTTAACTACTGTTCTCTCATGCTGGTTGGACATAAAAAACCTCTCTAGGTTTGCTCTTCAAGGACACCTCGATTGTCCCAGGCCCCAAAATGTGTAAACTAAAAGCCTTTGAGAGGAGGGGCAAACTTGGGGCAATTACATCGTTAACTGAAATTATAATTGGAGAATTAACCTTGATATGCAAATGGACCAAACTTACAAAAGTGTGAAGAACCCACGACCAAGCATCCATCTTGGGTGGAGCCCCTCGGAGGCTTTAGGTGTACCTTTGAAGGCCCTTCAAATAAATACCTACTTTTACTCTCTTAACTCTTGCCTAGCCTCTGTTTTCAGGTAGCCACTCCCAGGTATCACCTAACAAAAATCTGAAAAACACTGAAGTTATTTTCTACTAGATCCTTAGGATGGAAACTCCTGCTTCTCATATCATCATAGTCTCTAACTTATATCATCATAGTGCTCTTAGGAAGGAAGGCTGGCAAAGGGAAAAGAAGGGAGGAAGTAACAGTTTCCACAGTTTGGGTTGTAGGAGCAAAGATGCCTGAAGGTGCCAGAGGTGTAACAGATGATATTTTATTCCACAAAAGCTGTGACATGGCATCTACTAATAAGGTGAGAAACATTACTCTGAATCTACCAGCAGCTTTGGTTGGGGTTCTTGCAGCAAGCCCTCCACTTCACGGGTAGAAACCGTCTTTCCACGCTCATAGTTTTTCTTGGCATTCATAAAGCAGTTCAACAAGCATGTCCTTTCCAAATCATCTGGCCTGTCAGATGCTGATGGAGGGACATCTGTACCAATCTCTTTCTTTAAAGACCAAAGAGATTCTCTTTAAAAATGCTAAATAAACAGACTTGAGAACACAATACAGTTTTTGCAGTTAAACAATAAAATCCATCCATCATGGGTCCTTGTGAGTAGAGTATAAATACACTTGGATGCTGCAGATCACATTTGTCATGCAGTTCTGTAACTTTGGTCAGACAAAAAGTTCAAGATGCTGAGAGAAATATTTGTAGTTTATGAGGGGATAAACTCATAAGTCGGACTTTGTTTCCTCCTAATAGGGATTATATATATGTAAAGTATTCCCACACATTGCAGATCAGTTTTCAGACTACCATCCTCACAGGAGTCTATTTTTTGCCTTCCATTTCTTCGGAAGCAAACAAACCACCAACTACGAATTACTTATGTTTGGATGTTTTCATTTGTGATGCTACTGGTACTGAGAAGCAAGAAGGAGAAATATAAACACTATTGTGAACTTTATTGAATCTGATTAACTATCTGGTTTGGGCTCAATTTAAATTTGTCAAGACTAAAAGTCCCCTGTCATCTTTTCCCTGCTCCACGCACAAATGAGATCTTCACACAATTCAGAAACTGTGCTAGGTCTGAAGACAAATACCAGAGCTGCCTGTCAGCTCCTTCACCAGCCAGTCAGCCCAGACAGCTAACTCGCAATCTCCCTTCCCTTGTCTCTCTGACATTGCTCAGTTGTGCTTTCAACATTGWTAAAACACATTTCAACTGGCGTGAAGATCCAGCAGAAACTGGGTGCCCTTGCAAGGGTGTGGAAGTTCCTGCCTTCAAAGGGGCACGGGAGAAGGGAGCAGCAGCTCTGCCAGCACAGCAGACCTGGAGYGATGAGGGCAAAGGGAGGCAGAGGTGGCAGCAGTGGGGCTTGGGACCCCTTGGTTTCCAGCACCCGCCGGGGTACAGASGGCTCCAAGGGCACGTCCCCTGAACTGCTGATGTGCACCCAGGCAGCCTCATCCCAAGCTGGGAACATGGCTGTGCTAGGCTGTTTTACCAAAAGGGCTGGCATATATGAACTATTAAAATCTGCACATGGTTGAAAGCAGGAGGGGTCAAACTCCATACTCCAAATAGCRTTTCTTATAAACTGTGATTTTTCCTCTTTGTATGGCCATCTCAGAATTTCCCCTTTACAAACTTAGTAGCTGTATGACTGTTTTCAAAATGAAATTATATTAGCTAATTATTCAATTGATTTAATTACAATTTAATTCCCACCTTGTAAGATGAATCACCAGAATCAGTCAGTAATGCACCTGCTGACTGGATAACCACTTCCATTTTGTTTTTTGTTTTTCAGCTATTTTAAATAAACTAATTTTAAGACTGCCAACTCTGTCAGTAAAATCTCACAGCTTTTCAGCTTTGAAACCATTTTAATACACTGCAATTCTCCCAACAATCTGAAAAACAACAGAAAGTCCCATTATGATCCAAAAGAATAAAAAGAATGCTGCACTTTGAAATGAGAGTCACATTTTGGATTTCTTTTTCATACCCAGTTAACTTTATATACAGCTACARTATAATGTGATAGTAAATTTATACCCCTCCATTGTCACCTGTTCAAAATGCATTGGAATATTCAGTGGGGKTTTTTTTCAGTTTTTAAAGTCTCCATCAAAGCCTGGGTGAGAACTGGAATAAATAAGCAGCCACATTTTCCCATACTGGAAAAGTTCCAGAAGGGAGAGGGCTCTTGACAAAGCTAAAGGAGTTTTCAAGACACTTTCTATTTCCATACTCGTTCTTTTGTATGCTAGGTTGCCTGTCATTATGTTTATGTAATTCTGACAGTGTTCTTAATGACACACTAACAGATTGTAAAACACGCTGCTGGCATTTACTTGTTTTTTATATTTTTAAAACAATGTCCTTCATGTAACAGTAGTTAAGCGCGGCAGAAGGACATCATTAGAGCCATGGTTAAACTGTAATTTACACCATTAGGAAGGCAGGAGCAATTTTTATTGCCTGGCAATTTTCTTGCTGAAATATTTGGACCATATGGCTCAATTTGTGTAATAACCTTAATTTCAGCACCCTTCAGGTCTGCCTCCATCTCCTACGGAATGGTAAAATGCGGTTTAGCAGAAAAGGCAACTGTCTATACTTAGAGAGTTGAGATTAATAACATGTCACGTCCTGTTTTTGGTGAAGGAATTCGAACAGCAGCCAGATGGTATCTCTACAAATAACTGTCAGGGGTCTTGATCTAATCAATACAATGTATTAATACATCTCCCTTCGCTGCTTCTCGAGGGGCTAGCGTGCAACATCTGGAAAGATTGGGGGGACCGCCAAGTAGAAAGCTGATCCTTTTCAGAATCAAACTGAGCCCAATTAATTTTTCATGTATACTTGATAACTGTTTCATAATGAGCTATGCGTCTTGACGGAGTTAGGGTTGGCGGCATGAGCGGCTTGTGCTTCCTATCCCCATTCAGTCCACTTACAGAAACCAACCCATTAATCAAACTATCTGGCATAAAACTGAAATCTCAGCTCAGCAAGAGATCAATAACCATCCTTAAAAAACAAAACAAAACAACACAACCAGAGCAATAACAAAGACCCCACCACAGAAAAGGGCTTTAGTGGGCAGAAGTATCCAGGCATGACATTAGTAATTACTTTAAGAAAAACCAAAACTCAGAGCCATACTCACCTGACAGGCACCTAAAACACAGAATTTAATATTACCTTCCTGTCAAAAAGTAACATTTAAGTCCATTAAAAATACACTGCCATTCTGCTTTCTAGATACAGAGGCCATCTGGCCCCTATTCACCATAATTGCTGTTACAGTCCCAAAAATAATATTTATATAATGCTGTAAATTAACAGACGGACACCCATTCCCACTCCCAAAGAGCTTTCTGATGGTAAACTCATCTTTTAGCACCATGCAGATATTAGGGTCTTGCTCCCTAAAGAAAGAGGGGGGCAAGATGATAGGCAAGATTATACACGCATTCGAGAGCTTTTTRTAAAGTCTGAAAAGAGGAGAGAGAGAGGTCACTTGGCAGGCAGAAAACGGGAAACTGCAACAAGCATAGGGGAGATGAGCCTGAATGAGGCTGTGAAGCTGAGTGATGGGAATGGATTCAAAAGGGAGCAGTAAAGAGAAAGGACAGGAGGTCAGCTGAGAATACTAAACTTATCTTGCATAGGATACCCCACGGCTGTTTGATGAGAATGACTTTGGTGACTGTAGACCTGGATTAGATTCAAATGGAGTCCCCAGTGGTATGAGGCTCTGTGTTATATTACCAATTCCCATGAGTCCTATGGCTTGCTTTTGCTGCCTTTTTTTTTTTTTGTTAAAAAAACAAAAGGGTAGGATTCTCTCTTTATTAAAATTACCCTTTGCTTGCTAAAATTCCCCATGAAATATAAGCATGTGACATAATACTTCTCAGCCAATTTGAATTAAAGACCATATCTGTGGAGGGAAGTGGGGCTGGAGGGTGGGATGGGGGCTGGGGAGTGGCCTTTCTAATTATCAGCTGAAGAATTCCTATATCTGTAACTGCTGGGCATGACCCTGGGGATTTTAGGAAGCTGCCCTATGACTTCACCAACAAAGAGCGTTATCTTGGAGTTGCCTGATACATCCACTTAAGAATGTTGGCTAAATGTGAATTAAAATCTAGTCAAATCCAATTAAGCATTTTTAAACAGATATCTAATTTGAAAAACAGCTGTACATATTACCCAACAAATTTCTGCCTCCTCCTTATTCATTTTTATTTTCTACTTATATATGAAAAAGCATCTGTAGCTTGCTAAAACGTTGTTTTTTAAAGCTGATTTAGTGCAGTCATATAAMAGGGCACAAAGGGAAGAATGTCCCCATATTACATCTTCCTAACAAATTATACTTAATGAGATGAAGGTTTGTGGGGATTTCTGTTTTGCTTATTTTGTTTTTACAAATTAGAAAACATTCTGTCAGTGGTGTTTTCTACACTGCCTGGTTAGCTTGATCTTAGTCTCACAACTGGAATACAAACACAGAAAAAATCACAGCGAAAAGCATAAATATAAAGCATATATAAAAACATACCTACAGGAAGAGCATACGGAACGTTTATGCAATCTCATTTTAGCCATCAGCCTTTAGGCTTTGTCAGGTGGTCACCTATTCTCTTTTGGCTGCAGGCGCACACAAACATTTACCACTTCCAGAGTGCTGCCCACCACCATCTTTCTGTCAAAGGGTACCATCTTTTAAACCTGTCAAACTGCATAATTCCATTGTCTGGGTTAAGAAAGCTGATTAACCAGTGTAAAATCAATCACCTGCTTTGACTGACACTTATCACTAGTGGCACACAAGCGCGCTACAGGAAAGCAGTCTCGTGTGAACAGCTGCAGCCCAGGGATGGTAAATGTCCATGCCTTAGATGTTCTGCATGTTTCATGGTCCATAGAGGACATTCATGCTCTTAACTAGGTTAGATGTCTGAAGTCAGACATTATGAATATCTCTCAAAAGACTTAATTCTACATGTGTTTCACTCATCAAAAAAAGACTACACAATGGGTGAAGAATGGACCTTGCACAAGGAGAAGCCCAAGGATAAAATACACCAGATTTTTCCAAATAGGTGACTAATTAACTTGTAGAAGAAATTACCTATTGATCCAGGCACTCTGGCCTAGTCAATCTAGAGTGTGGTTAGGCATGGTGAGACATAACTCTATCAGTGTTTTTACTTCTGTCTGGTCAAAAAATTTATTGAAAGACAAAATTACGTCAGCTTTGTGTTGCACACTGAATTAGGGAGAAAACATTAAAGAAAAAAAGAAGTGAAATAAACTTCTTTGCTGTAACCTTCCCTAATTCAAATCACCAGTTTTCTGATAACATATTAAGACCTCACAGACACCAGACAAACCTTTCCTTCCTAACACGCAAGGATTCTTTTCTTTCTGGCAGAGTTCCAGCAGGGTCTAAAGCTATGTTTCTGTGGCTGCTGGAAACATCCAGGAGACAGTGAAGTGGCCTTGTTTACGGCAAGGATGGTATAAATAGAAGAGCTGAAGCCTCTCTCTTTCTCTCTCACCATTCTCCTCCAGTTCCATTACCATAGTACTTMAAAATCATGAAAGTTGTGCAACAATCCATTTCATCCTTTCTACTCTAATTAGGCAATTCTACATGTCTGTCCTGATAGGTGGGGCTTACTGAAGCACTTAATCAGTTTCTGGAGGGGCATCATAGTGCAAATCCAAATGCTTATTTAAACAGAGCTGTAGTGCCAAATCCAGCATATTCTGCAGCAGCGTGGAAACAACAGAACCTGTGAGACACAGATTGCCTCACACACTTTTTTAAGCAGCCTTCAATGTGAAGGAGCACTTGTCCTGTATTCATCCTGTGTAAGCTTAACAGGTCTAGAGATTAAAACATGGAAAGCATTTTATATTACTGGGCTTTCCTGGCAAACAAAACAATTCGAGCAATTCCAGTATGAGCCCTTCGTGAAACTGTGCTAACAAGGCTTTGAATCTTAAAAACTGCATTTAAATCAAACGATTCATTTGCAAACCCATCACATACAGCACACACGTGGTAGGTGGGGATCATTTCATTGAAATTAGAAAGCAAATGTCTCTATACATGAGAGGTCACCAGTTGTTGTACGTTAAAATCTTTTCACTGTTAGGCGTAATTAAAATACTCTAACAGTGGTTTCAGTAATTTAAACATTGCAGTATTGTTGTAATATTTTTCTAGGCTTCAAGAGTTCACAATTGTTTGGTCCAATCAAATCTGGGAACACTGGAGAAGTTATCACCCATCAAGGTAATTACTTTCAAGTTGAAATAATTACTCCATCAATGTTAATGGTCTTTCAACTTCAATAAAGCACTCACCTGCCGATAATCACAGCTAACCTCTTGCTCTCATGCAATTCCCTCTCTATTTAGCAGGTTATATTACAGCCGTTAGAGTGGTCACTTGTCCTGAACAGCTGCTGAATTTCACTTTGATCGTCTGTGAACCATAAAAAAATTAGTCATCTGTGTATGATTTCCCCTAACCCATAAGCCCTTGCAGAGCTAAGGAGATGATCTTTTGGCTGCATTAGGGCACTGCTGAGCAGCCATCTTGTTTCTGGTGGTGGCTACTTTCCACTGTCTAACAGCAGCACAGTAGCCTAATTAACTTTTGCCCTCCACGGCCGTTTACAGCTTTCACTCATTGCTAAGTAGCACATCTCCTGAATTTATGGCATGTGCGGGGATTCCTTCCCTTACACTCAACCTCTTTTCTTAGGGTGCACTCCATTTCCCAGGCATCTGCAATAGGCATGTATCAAAAAGTTTCATTGGTCCCTCTCCTTGATATATTTTTTTCTTATTCTTGTGGCTACAATCTTCATTACTTCTTCTATAAGAAAGTTGCCATGTACAGCACTGAATACTGCATTTCTGAATAGTCTGTACAAAGAAGTTAGTAACTATGTGGTATATCATCTTTAATGCTGCCAAATGTTCACAGGTCTATATGAGGAAATAGAAGTGAAGGATCACACGTGAATGCATTAAGTATTTTTAAATGCACTGAAAGAAACTAACTCTGGATGCATGATTCCAGATATCTGTAAAATCCTGCATAGGAGGCATGAATATATGGCAGTACTGGCCACTCAAGATTTTTTCTTATATATTACTTTTGATAGGGAGTTTTTCAACAAGTCAACTATACTTAATATTCTGACTCAGTTTGTTTATTTATTTGATGCTTAAATTACTGTCTGTTTATAACAACACAGTCATGTTAGCCAAAGCCTCATCCTCTGATCAAAGTCTTTATTACTGCTATTCTGCAATATGTCTACAGATTTCCCTGTCACAGCACCTGCCAAGAGAAGCTTGGCCAGTGCAGTTATATACCATCTCCCCAAATAATGTAAGGGAAGCCAACATGTGTTCTCAACTGTTAGAACAGCTGCATCCAAACCAGAGGCTTTGCTGGGGCAGTGATAGCAGCTAAGAGACRCGTTAATTTTTTCACCCCAAGCTGGCGTGGTTATGCCAAAGAAAGCCTTTAAGTTTGGTCTGAGAGTCTCACATTGCAAAACACATTGTGAGAAGACCTGTGCACAGGTGCAGGATTTCCCAGGAAAAAGGCCTAGAATGCTTACACCTATCTCTTGCATCCTCTAATAAGCACATTGCACTTTTATCTACACTTGGCTGAGGTGAATTTAACACACTGAGACGTTGATTCTACATAGTAATAACTAGGGGGCATTGCCCATAGCAGGCAGAGTTTTTCTTTTTAACCCTCATCTCTGGATGTTTTTCTTTCTCCAGGTTTATTCTAACAGCCACATATTTTTATATTTTTTCACTCATCTTCCTGGCTTAAATTCTCCTGCTCACAATAAACGACCAAACACTTGATATAATTGTCATGGGAAAAACAGCATTACACACCCACAAAACATCTACCAAGAAATGTCCAAACCTACTGTCTTGGGGTGACTTTATGATGTTGTATCCCCTATTGCTGCTCTGTGCCCAGAAATTACCTTTGTAGCTTTCTGTGCCTTTCAACTGAGCCCAAGAGGGGAGAGAGAAAAAAAAACCGAGTGAACTTTTCAAAACGGTTGTTCAAGGACACAGAAACACACTCCTGTGCGTTCTGCTGCTGCAGCAAGAAAAGCAGGAGAAGCACCCTTCTTGCTTCTCAGCCAGCTTTTGGCTCCTTTTCTCCAGAGGGAGATGGAGAGTTGAACTTTGTTTTCCTGGGACTTTGGTTTTTCCCTTCTTCTCTTCTGGACTGTTTCAACATAAGAACACACTGGGAGAATTTTCCACTGAGGCCCCGGAGGTGGGCCCTCGCCGACCCAGCTCCGAGGAGGAGGAGAGGGACCACACCTACAAAAGGACTCTTGAAATCTTCCCGGGTTTTCTCTTCACAGCGAGAGGTTTTATTATTCAGCATTATTATCCTTTTCCTGTGTGTTTGTTAAATAAATAGTTTTTTATCTCTTTCACTTTCCTCTGAGGAAATTTTTTTTTCCCCAAACCTGGTGGGGGAGGGGTGGTTGTAACCTGCCTTCTATTAGAGGATAGTTTCCTCCAAATTTGTCCAAACTGGCACACCTACCCACAGTTCTACCTCACAGCAACATTTGGGATACAGCAGTTAAAGAACTGTGATGCTTTGATAACATTTGGCAGGCACTCATTGGCTTTATAATTAAATCAGCTCTGGGGTTTGTGTTCCCAAGCTTAAGTCCTAAGTTCACAGGAGTGAGACGCTTGCTTTGACAATCCAGTCACTTTGTACAGATTTCTGTGAATGAGAACCTACTGCCAATCCATTCCCCTATAAACACATCTGTCTCATGTTAATGCTGTCAAGACTCTCAATATGATTCCTGCTTTAGAGGGTTAAAATGAACTGCAAAGACATTGTGGGAGACACTTGTGCTGCTGTAACCAGTCTTGACTTGACTTTGCTCTGCAAATAAACCAGAATGTCAGTTTAACTCGCTGTCACCTAACATCTGTCACTACACTCCTGGCCAAACAAGCTAAGGAAATGGGTGACACTGCTCTTTAACTGTGAAGCATCAAAGTGGCTCATGTGTATGTCACTTGCTTCTAACGGTGCAGGACACCCTCCTTTCATTTCAGGGGTAGCATGCTTTTGCTCTGAGAATTGAGTTCTTGTTTTTATCTCCACAGGCAGTGTAAAATTTCAAGGGGTCAGTGATAACCTTAAGGTACCCRACAGCCATACCTTTGACATATTATCTCAAATACGTATTAACAGGGAGTGAATAGCTGGATTTGGGGAAGGTATAGTGGATGAGTCTGTCAAATTGTTTGAAAACCCAGAAGATGCTTCACATTTGGCTCTGTAATGGATGGAAACTAAGCTGTCATATTARAATAGTCTGCAGGGACATTAGCAAAAGCTTAATTTGTATCCTACAGTGTCACAAGGATTGTATTTCTCCTCTAAGTTTTGGTCAAGCTTTATGTCCCAGGGCAGGCAACCAACAAGTGCAAGGGTGGGATCAGCCACCATGATTCTAGCACTGCTTTYTTTCTGGAATAATCTAATGGGATAAGAATGGAGTCTAACAGATTAAATAAAGGACCAAACTCATTGCTTTCTTAATACTTTAAGTCTTACTTGTAACATGGAAGCCTGTGAGAGAGAATGACTAATGGCATATCCCACAAGGGAGCTCCAATAGAGATGCTTTAGGAGATTAAATGATTTAGCCTAGTACCCATGAAGGCTGTATTTTAAAGGGGCAGAAGTTTAATCATTGGAATTCTAGTTCCTTCAATAGAATTATATTTTAATTAAAGTAGCTCATTCACAAAGCTAAAGTTAAGGGTATATCAGCAATTCCATGATAAAATTCTATTTTTAAGCATTTATAACTTTGAAAGTTGGTGTCCAGGTTTTTGCCTGCTGGGATAATTGACCTAACCTCCTGCAGATTTCTTTGATAACAGGACTCCATGCACTGTATGTCAATAACTTTGATTCAAAGCTTTAGCTGTTCTGCTATATTCAGAAGAGGTGGGATTCAGATCTCAGGTCCTTGGTATAAATTAGCAGCAGTTCTACTCAGTTAGTGCAGCTGCAACAGCTTAAAGTGGGTGAAACTGATGGAGGAGATGGAGGAGATGTGCAGAAAGATTTGTCCCCAAAGGGTAGTACAGTATTTTAAATAAAAATGGGTAGCAAAAATAATAATTGATCCATGTTCAAGACACAGGACAGTAGAAAAACCAYGCAAGCCAGCTTTGCTGCAATGCTAGTAGGACAGCTATACATATGCTGCCAGAATGTCATTTTGATTCAGGATACTGTTTGGGGAAAATAAAGGATTTTGGAGCCAGGAAAAAACTAATTCAGTAAATAATAGCTTGTTAATCTAAAAGGCTTTTAACTGATGCTGTTAAAGAAACATGCTGTAGCAACATTATTTAAAAGACCATTTTGGTAGGTTTTATTGCCCACAGTACAACCATCTTGGACATTTTCTGTTGTTGTTGGCATGCTTAGAAGACWTTGCAATGCATGACCAGCCAGGTCAATTCTGCTGCTCAGCAACACATTGCATGCTGCTGAAGCAGAGTAGTAGGAGAAGCCCTGGCTTTTCACTGGATTTAAAATCTTAGGTGCATCCTCACAATTATGATGGTGGTTATTTTTCTTAAAACAAGTTAAGGGTGCTAAGTACCAAAATGCCACTGAACTTTAGAATCCCAGTCTACTTTTTAAAGCCCAGCGTGCTGTGCAATGTGAATGCAATTGCTTCCGCAGGCAAAAGTATACATTATTTCTATAATTCAGTTCAGGACCTGTTTTCCTTTTCAGAAAAAGATGTATTACAAACTTAATCCATTTAGGAAGCTAGACACAAAACTGCTCTGGAACCCTATGATCAAGAGTATGTAAGATTACGGAGCTGGAAACTTCTTCCACTGTGTCATGTAGAGATTTGTCTGAGGAACTTACTTAAAGGTTACTACTGGATATTCCAGGGAAAGCTATTTAGAATCCTACTTGAATTGTCAAGCAGATACTTTATAATTGGGATGATTAAGAATTTAGGGGATTTCTGGTGTTATTTGATACAAGCATGGACTATGAAGATAATCTAGGGAAAATTCTAGGTTTATGAACTTGAGGTGGCACTGCTGAGGAAACTTTATTACAACCTCCTTAAACTTTTAAAACTTATTTTCAGAAGACAACCAAGTACAGCAGCTGTCCTAATATACAACAGTTCAGTCCAACTATCTATAAGCTGTCTTACTAYACAAAGACTAGAATGTAATATACAGGGGGAAGGAGCAGTGGTAAATGCACAAAACACAACCACTTCTGTCACTGGTTTACACAATGTTGTTTGTCAGTTCACAAAACAATGACCTTTCCCAAATCTATCCCTTCACATACTGAATAGAAACAGGAAAACAGGAAACAGGAAAAGAAAGGGAAGGCAAAGACAGAGCAGCAGTACAAAGGAACATTCTAATATAAGCACGTGAATTGGAAATAAAAGTAGAACTGCTTTTATTACTGATGAATTATGAGGGGAACATGCAAAAGGGTTGCATATATGAACTATGTAATTACTAATTAATTCATTCACTTTATGATTCCAACTGAAATAAAAAATAGAACTCTATACAAGAAGGAGTGATATTGCTGTTCTTTGTGCAGGCCCTGTGAAACTATTTTGTCAGTCAGACAAAAAGCTCAGGACAGTATTTTCAGAGCAAGGCTGACAAATGCACATGCTTAATTCCTCCAGACATGACACATCCATGCTTTTGAGTAATCTATTTGCCTCTACCAGAAATCCAATATTAACATGAAATGTTTTAGTCTGCATTGGGCCAAACACAAAATAAAACCAATAGAACGACTGGCAATTGGAAACCCCACTTTTCGCATCAGTGTTAAAGGAGATTTTAAAATACAACCGAGATCAGAGAAGAGTAAATACATCTTAAAACTGGATTTGTAGTCCTGTTCTTACCATTACGGTGAGTGCTGTGACAGCTGGGGTGCTAAATGTCGGGTCGCTTTGTTTTTCTTGATAGACCACTCGATACAGAGATATGACACCGTTGGGGGAGAGCGGCTGGGTCCAGTTCAACCGCACCGAGTACGCACTTGTGGCTTGTGCCCAAGGGGCTGCCATGCCCCACGGGGAGGCCTCCAGAGTCTGGGTTGAAGCCCACAGGCTGTCCACAGACCCCACGGAATTCTGAGCTCTGGCACGATACTCATAGAGAGTAAAAGGCTGGAGAGCATCGGATGCGTCAATGAATTCCAAAGCTCCTTCAGTCCAGATGAACAAAAGCAGCTCTTCTTGACTGCCCACAGGACGTCTAGAATTAAATCAAAAGCAGCGTGTTTAAAATTGAAAATAGCTTTAGCAGTCCCATAATAGTAGATCCTGAAGTTCCAAGTTCAACTTTTATCTCAGAAAAATACAGAACTTATTTCCGTATATTACACACACACAGGGAACTGCCTACCTATCTTTGCATCTTAAAAGCATTTCCCTCAACTTGTGTTAGGTGCTGAGTAGTGAAGAAGAGATTTTTGAGGCAATCAATTATTCTCCTTTATCTACAAGAATACTATAAAACACGGCAAACAAGTCCAGGGTAACAGAATAGTAACACAGCAGCAGGTTGTCCTTCTAGGATAGAACACACCACATATGAGACTTTCAGAACTTAGAACRTGAAATTTTAAATCTATCTGCAGTTGCTAAGCAATGACTTGAATTGCAAAATGGGTGCAAGTTTTCAGCGTTTCTGAAAATCAATCTATTTACAGAGGTACTCACCTCAGGATCCCTCATTTATGGAAAACTTATGACCAATTTACAGGAGAAAAATGTTATCTAGTGAACAAGGGATAAATATACTATCATGCCCTCAAAAGTAAAGCTGTGCACTTTCAAATTCTGGCTTGCTCACACTAAATATCCCATTTTTTCTTGCAAATGGAATAAGTAATCCCTTGTGCATAAACTTAGCTGAATTTGCAGCTCTACCACCAAACCTCATTAAAATATCACACATAGTGTTTTCTGTAATAAACGACGTATTTTTTCCAACACCGTTTTTGTTTAAAAATGCAAAACTAAGACAGATGAAGAAAATTCACTGTATAGGTTTTTGGCACAATAGGTTTTCCTTTTAGTACATATATGTATATATATCTATATCTATGTATACACAGACACACACATATATACACATATATATGTATATATAGCATTACTACTCCAGATATGCTTGTGTTGGACCTGGTGATATGCTGAGTACCAGAGATTACAGATGATCCTGAGCCCCTCTGTAATATGGCCCCTTCTTCTATATAATTTACAACAGTTTTAATAAGCCGAGCGCTCATCTTCAAAACAGAGTTGTCAAATAAATTCTTTCACTTGGCATAAAAATATTTGTGTGAAATTAAGTTGGTTACATTTAAACACTGTGATAAATCCCAGTGATGGTTGGGCCGTACTGCACATGAATTTAAGTATTTCCCCTACTCTTCACAAGAACCTTGGCCTTTGCAGAACATAAAAGCACTTTCACCCTCGATACCAACAACAAAAATCCAAATCACATTATCTGCCAGTTTTATTGCAAGTAGGGCAAATTTGCAGAAGTAAAATCGGTTTGTCTGGCTACTGGGTGTCATCATCACTACACGCACACACAAAAGCTGAAGAACATTTCTTTGGCAAGAGAAAATCTGTGTTTCAAAGAATGCTGTTGGATTTTAACTTGTTAGATCAAACCAGGAATTAATTTAAAAATAAAAAAGCATTGATTTTTTAAAACTGATAATCTTAGCTGCTTGTAATAATAAATTCCCAGGTATTAACATGCAAATATGAAGAACATAATGAATGCAAGTGTGTACACAGCTGTTTATTCATCCTTTGTGTATATGCATATATAAGGCAGGAACGAAGATGATATTTTCTCATATGAAGCTGAATAATTTTTGCTAAATTCTGAGATAAGCAGATTATATGGACATTGTTTAGTTTATAAGGGTTAAAGTGTGATTTTTTTATAAATAGAAGAGTTTTGAGGTGCAATATCTCTATCATAGTGAAATAGGCAAATTGTAAGATGTGTTGATACTGAGGATTGGTTGGCAGAACTGGGCAAAGACTGGCAGGTAGAAGCAGCAGGAAAGATTCCCTAGAAATCCTCAGTCTCTCTGTAAGAGTCAAGGTCCAAAATTTCCCATTGTCTCCAAAATTCCAGCAGCAATTTTTGATACAATTCCCCATGCTCCATTACAAAGGCAAATTAAGCCTCCTGCAGAACTCTCCCTTGGATGCTGCTCACTGACGTACAGCAAGACATATAATTTTGAAAGGTGAATCACTACAACGTCTTTCTCCTGCACCTAAAAATATAGTCTTTTCTCTGTGTACTCAAAAACATGTCTAAAAAAATCTCTGTAAATAAGGGAAAAGAGAGTACATTTTAATGCAATAAAGTCACATTTAATGTGTCTTGCTGACCAAACAGTATGGGACTTACATGAATACATAAATTTATATTTTATAAATATTCTAAACTCTGTGATAAACACTTTTTCACACTGAATGATCAAATATGCCACCAACTGTAAGCTGATTCACAGGCAAAGCTGTACACTGTAGCCTGGTTAAGTATTTAGATCTTATTACTGCTGAATATTTAATGAATGAAACTTATGGTTAGGTAAATGGTTCCATCTGTAGTGCTAAAAACCAGAATATCTTCATGTATGAATAAACTTTGAACAGAAGTGGTTCAACAATCTGTAATCATTTCAATCGTCTTAAGATTTAAGATTCAGCTGCTCATTTAACTGGAAGTATTTCTTATGTACAATGAGCTGCAAAGGAGAATAACGTTTCCAAGAGCTGCAAGCTGTCTCTTAATCTGCATAGTCTGATTTGCTGCTTACATTCATTTTGAAGATGTTCAGATAGTTATTTTTATAAGGGCAAATTCTCCCTGCCCCAGTGCCAATCTGAGGCGGATGACATAAGAAGGAGAATATAATCTTCTTTGTGACAGATAACTCCAGAGCTGTGCTGCAGCAGCACCGACTGCAGCGCTCGCCCCTCGGCTTCCCTGTGTGTGTGGAGATGGCGAATCCCTGAGGTCTCACGGGTCAAACCAGAATTATTCCTCACATGTTTACCTTTCACCATACAACTAAATTACATGTTTTAGCAGTGCCTGCTGCTTTCCTTACCAGAGTGGTAGGGAGTTATTTTTAGGAACACTGAGAAGTCTTGGGGTAAAATTCAAATGATCGGGGAACCACGCTGTTAAATGTGGGGGAACAATGCAACATTAGCAATGCTCCCCCTCTGCAGTTTCACATCTAATTAAACAAAGAAACCTCACTTACATTTGTACTCAACAAATCTACACTAATGTAGCTTTTATGATTTGGGGTATTTTTTTAAACATGAGTTCTGATGTAAAAAAAAAAAGAACAAAAGGAATTTGAGGTTATTGTATGTAACACACTAGTTTAGGCTGGGTATTAGATCAATTACAGGTATAAATAAAAGCCTTCAGGAGGTCTTGTATTCAATGACATAACCATCCATAGGGATTCCTACATTAAACCATCCAGTAACATATGTTACTTGGAAGCTGTCTTGGGTACAACTCATGGTTAAGAGTGTACAGTTAAGCAATGAATTAATCATAAAGAGTCAGTCTAGAAGCCTCTACACTGCAAGTCATGACAGCCACTGAGACATGTCTTCTGTCTTAAATTGCCTCTCGATTTTTCTGCTACATTTTCACCAACAGGACTGCTCAGCTCAAGAGAGCTACGTTTCAATCTCACAAATATATACTAAATAATAGAATCTTATTGGGCAAGACATAGACAGTTTGACAGAAATTCAGACACTCCCTTAAAGAAGTCAAGAACCAAAATACTTCTAATTTTACAGGCAGTCTTTAAGGGCCATCTCATGTGCCTCCTGCACAGAGCATGCAGGTAATCAATAGAGAGCAGTTCCATTAGCTCATGTGACCTATTAACTTATGAAAATACAKAAACATTTTCATAATATTATTTTTTTTCAGAGTAGCAACTTCTGTGGTTGGCACAGGGATGTTATGTCATGATGAATGGGAACAGAACTAGATTGGGAGACTATCTCATGAACCAGATCTTTTCTCATTCACAAACTCCTCTAAATTGTGGTCCTTGCTAGAAAATTTTAAAAGCCTCAGATTTGTGTTTAAAGCTGCCTTATGAATCAAAAATAAAATATCACCATCTCTTCTATCATATAATAACATTTTAATTTTTTGGTTTSTAGCAAAATGGCTGCAAACTTGGGAGTATTTTTATGATGCTAGAGGAAAGCACAAGTCCTGCCACTTTAATGCAGAGATCTGCACACCCACTAGGTCCCCAAGCATTCCAGGTTTTGAGTTAAATGAATTTATTTTAGTGGTGATGAAGTAAGGAAGAGGCACATACTGAAGAAGAAATTACATTCCATAACCTCCCATAGAAATACTGCAGTCTTGCTGCTATAACAATGTAAGGCCATGTGTGGCTACAAAATGAAAAAGAACTATGTGCTTACATCCCATTTCTGATTTTTTTGCAGCTATCTGAGAAAGATTTGATATTGTTGTTGTCTAAGCACATTTAAACTTCAGCTGAAATAACTGCCAAGTGATTCATGCCTATGTAGGTGAATATACCGATTGTATCTGGAGCCCCAGTGCGCCATTTTCATTTCACTTTAAATAAAAAACAAAATGTATCTATGTCAGTCAGTGCCCTTCTGCTGTACTCAGAGGTATCAAACAGGCTACAATTATGATTGTGAAGTGATTGTGTCACATTGGAGGAAGGTTTATTGCTTTTGAGTCTGCTAGGCAGTAACACATTCTGTTTCATATTACTCTTTATATCATTGTTTGGCTGTGACTAGAATAATCAAATGCCATCAAATGCTGTCAAATTCAATTTACAGTATTTTTCACTGAAGCAGGCTTTCTGCATTATATTTCCTGTTTTCCCTTTCTATGGTTGCCATGGAATAGCAGTGGTAATCATCAGCTTTATTTACAAAACCAACAGAGTGAAGACATCTTGGGCTATAACATACACTTTATTCCTCTTTATGCAGGGGAGGGACCTGGGTTTTTTGATCAGACAATTAAATAAAGGCAAACAAAAGGGTATTGCAAGACAGCAGGAATTTTTAGAGACTACTAACATATTTAAGGCAAAAGTGAATTTATATTAATTATCACTGAGGATTCCAACAGGTAATCTGATTCCCCATCTTCTCAGTCACACCTTTAATATAATAAAAAAGTCCCAAACTCTTTGTGGGAGGCTAGGATCAGCCCAGCATGTGTTTGCCACACATACTTAGAGCTGGAAAACCCAGGAACTTCAGAGTTTAAATCCCTCTCCAATATATGGCTTGAGTTTTATATTCTCTGATTTCTGAAGCTATTCAAGAAGGTCGCTTCAGTGAGCTTTCAACAAAGGGTCAACAGGCACAGCAGACATTGGTGCTCTGCTAGTTTAATACTGCCCTAAACACAGCTATCTGTGCAGAAAACTCCTCACTCAGGGCTTAGGAAACTCCTTATGGGAAGTGAGAATGCATCAGTCAACAACCTATACAGGGCAGATGAATACAAACACCAAGGAACATAAACAGATGCACTGTAATCACTGTCCAGATTATTYAGGAACATAAATTATCTTGGAAAATTGATCTGGTTTGGGAACCTAGATGCCTTTTCCTGCTTTTAAAAGACTCAGAATTGGTGAATTACTCCTGTTTCGATTACAAAATTCTCAACTGTCTATCAGAGAAGAGTGAAGTTTGTACCTAGTGGTCTGGGTAAACACAGTACAAGTATCTATCCTACAAACTTTTTATAAAATCTTTTGTTCCCTTGAATTTTTAAAACATATATTTTCACATACTTTTTGTCATTTGTAGTTCAGGAAGATGGTTCTTGTTTGAGCTCATATTCCCAACATGACCATCCACAGATCAGCTCCTTACCTTAGCATTTGAAAGGTACTATATATTTTTTCATGTACTACTACACCTTTTGTCACCTCTCAAAATATCAAGGAATAGTGAAAGGAACCGTTAAGGAAGACTGAGATTCTGAGGTGATAAGGGCATTTACCTGTAAATAAAGTAGTTAGTAATGATGCCATTTGGTTTCTTGGGTGGTGCCCATTTCACTTCTATGAGTGCAGGTCCAATTGCTTTAACAATAGGTGGGCTCAGTTCTCTGGGAGGTGCTTCAGCAGTTCTTGAGTATGTTTGACCACCCACTCCACACCCACCTACAAAACCAGAAATTTGTGTAGGGGTAAGAGCTTTGTCCTCAACAAAAAAATACATTAAAAGCAAATGAATGTCAAGTAAAGAAGCTGCTGGTGGAAATGGTGCCTCATTTCACCTCATTTCATTGTTAAATACTCATTTAAATTACCACAACTCTACCAATGAATTACTCCCTATTTTCACCAGTGAGAGTGAGGAGCAAATTGGTTCAAATGGTCATTTCGGAAACACTTGTTTCAATAGGATTTTGAAAATTTCAATCAAAGTCAGGGAATTTTGTAATTTTTGGGCTCTTCTCTCCTGTCTTTACGATTACCACTTCTTTTKTTGAGTAGTTACAGAACTGATTCAGTTCTGTACATCCATTTTCAAAGATCTTTAAGTTGCTTGTSAAGAGCTTTTAATAAAGTGGCACATGTAACCTGAAATACATATTTTAAATCTCCATTTAATATATTCATGCTGTATGGAGAAATGATACATGATACATGGAGAATTTAATGCTTCATTCAGTGCTAGGCTTTCTTTTCACTAGGTAAACATTTGACTCCAATGTAAAAATAGAATTTCATCTGTTTTGCAGAGTTGAATCTACCTGGAAAATCCCTTCCAGTCACACAGATGAGTGTTGCTGTTGCACCGAGGACGGGTGGAGAAATGACACAGAGTCCAGGCTCAGGGATAAATGGAAGTGATTTAATAATTTTTCCAAAGGCTTTTATATGTTAGTTCGCAAAAGTGTGTTAAATGGCATAAGGTAATTGGTGCTTTGGCCATCCACCCCTTGAGGGGATTGGCCAAGTTCTAAGACAYCCATTTCTAAATATTTTTCTAGTTAGAACCATAACAATACTGCAAAACAACCTGCAGGTGCAAGAAGTTTACAAAACTGTAACATTGTTTTAAATAATTTGCATRGGAAAGACAGAGCTCTCACAAAATGCTGCAGAGAGCTGAAGAAATTCCCTGCTGAAGCTTTTTCAGTATACAYAGGATGAGTGTTTTAAATTGCCTTACCACTCTGGCATGCTTGTATTCTTATCTCATACAGGGTGTAGGGATCCAGGCCATCGACAAAGGCAAAATGTGCGCGTCCTACCGGCTTCACCAGCAGAGTGGGACTGCTCGCATTTAGGAGGATGTTGTATTCCAAAGGCACATTGACAATGAATATCCCTGTTGGGAAACAGAGAGGAACCAGTGATTATCTGAAACGCTAACAACAGTGCAGGACAACTTCAAAGAGCCATTCATCACATGCAATTTTAAATGTAAGCCCCCTCTGGAGGTTTTTCCTACTGCCTCTTTTGAAAACTACAGTCATTTAAATATAAACTGAAACAGATCCATCTGCAGATTATAACTGGAAGATAGACATTATGGTTCTTRGGTAAGAATCAAAATTCAATTCAGTCAATGCCTGTTTTGCAATTGCCACTTCAGGGAAGACCGACCTTATGACTTGGAACCAGGCAGCTTTTATGTATTTTGGAGGAGTAACAGCTACTAAGCACTGCTGTTTGAATAGTCACATGATCAAACAAGTGAATTACAATCATTCAGCAAATTATGCCTTTTTAGCCCAAAAGCAGTAGCTGAGTATAGGTCCTTAGCCTGCTTCACCAGCAGAGTATAATACAATAGCGTGAGCCAAAACCCATATAATTTTAAATGACGTAAAAACAAACTGTCCAGTTTTTGTTGAAAAATATCTCTCAATTTTTACTATTTGAATTCAAACATTTTCCCCATCTATTCCTATCCCCATGCTGTCAGTTCTTAATTTTCCAGTTTTCTTGAGAAGCTGAAAAACTCAGTTCCTTCAGAAGAACAAGCTAAGCCATCTACCATCCCATTAGAACAACAGGTAGATGTTCCTGGATGTTGTGTTTTCTTCTTCCACATGGCTTCTCTAAGGGTTTTGGTTGATTGGTTGGTGGTTTTGTTTGATTTTTGGTTTCCTTGGGTGGTATTTTTTGTTGTTAGGAAATGGGCTGTAAGCTTTTTATTTTTTGTCCGCTATAGACTGGTCTGTGCAGACAGCAGCAATTTCGTAAAGCCAAGAGAACGACCAAAGAAGAGCTTGTGTTCAGTGTGTTTCCTTCATTCTGCAGTCACGGAAGGAACAGCCCTGTAGTAATATGCATTTAAATCCTAATGGTATGCACTAGCCAAACTCTCACTCAAGACCAGGATCCACACCAGGATCCAATTATTAATTGAGACTACCTCAACGCAAGGGGCTCATCAACCTCCTACGAACAGCTGTGGCTGCAGAGCAGGCACAAGCCCTATAAATCAGACCCTGGGAGGAGCCAAAGGTAGAGGTGGTTGTTCCTGGTTGCTGTGTGTTGCTGGAGCTCTGCTCTAAGAAATCATAATCCAAGACTCAGAAGACTGTGAGCTCYGGCACAAGTGGTGACCCCGACGCGATACCAACACGCAGCATGAGAACCGCCGTGGCAAAATTCCAGTGGTCCAACATACCCGAAGAGGTGAGGACTGCCGCGGCGGGAGGGAGTTGCAAGACTTTCAGGCCCTGGTCAAAAACACCCAGAGGGGTCTTCCAAGATCTATACCTGGGTGAGAACTGCCACAGCGGGACTTCGGCAGTCCATACYCAAAGAGGTGGGAACTGCGACAGCAAGACCACAGCGGGGGGGAAGTCGCGAGAAGGTTCCCTCGGAGCTCGGGAGGCCGAGAAGAGGCTCCCAGAAAAAGAGCTCCCGACTATCACCAGAAGAGGTGAAGACCAGGGGCTGGAGGGAAAAGAGTCTGTCAACAAAGAATAGGCTATATAAAGCCCTCCAGCATATCCTCTCAAAATCTTTAAAAAAGAACTAAATAAAAAACACCTGAAGAGGTGAGCAACCAGGGACTGAGAAAAACTAACTTAAAGGTCTTGAAAAGAAATGGAGTAAAAAAAATATTAATTTATTTATTAAAAGAAAATTAAAAAACATATTAAATATAGTTCAGCTAGTGCAAAAAGAAAAAAGGGGAATTGTAGTAATATGCATTTAAACCCTAATGGTATGCACTAGCCAAACTCTCACTCAAGACCAGGATCCACACCAGGATCCAATTATTAATTGAGACCACCTCAACCTAAGGTGCTCATCAACCTCCAACAAACAGCTGTGGCTGCAGGGCGGGCACAAGCCCTATAAATCAGACCCTGGGAGGAGCCAGAGGTGGAGGTGGTTGTTCCTGGTTGCTGTGTGCTGCGTGTTGCTGGAGCTCTGCTCTGAGAAATCATAATCCAAGACTCAGAAGACTGTGAGCTCCAGCACACTGCCTTAAGAAAAGACCAAGTACAAACTAGACAAGGTTCCTTTCTGAGATGAGTCAAGATTAGTAAAAGCACATTTCTCTTCCAACACAGCACCTACTTTAGATGTCACAGAGATGTCTTTGTGACTGCAACAAGGACCAGATGCCTGTGAGCAGTTCTGAGACTTGTCCAGACCTTGAGAATCTTTCAATTTGTAACTTCGGAAAACAACTCAGCTTTTTCTCCTAATTGCAATTTTTGGTCCTTTTCTGATAAAGCATCTACATTGATACTATTACCCTGAAGCTACAAAGAGCATTTTTCCACTGTTGTGCGTCTGCTAGATGGATTTTTTTAGCTAAGTACATATGCGAACATGCGCGTTAACTAAAAAAACCCAAAGTTTGCAAGAAATCAGAGATTTCAAGTTTAGTTGTGGTACTATAAACAACTGATGTACTTTGGAAGATCAGAAAAATCTTTGAAATACCATGTTTTTGCAATTCTCATATGAAAAAGAGAATATAAAAATCCCAAAGAAATAACATTCTGCTGCCTGACTAGATGCTAGACAAAGAAAATGCCATTACACTAAAAAGCTGAAAAATAGCCCTGAAGTAGAGACATGACTTCAATCTTATTCAACTGCTCAGCTTACAGGAAGAACAAAGATGTTAGTAGTCACTGGAAGAGGTGAAGGGAGAAGGAGACGAAAAATGCAAAAATTCCTCTGTAAAATTTTCCTTCTTCAGTGTAAAAATTACAAGAAAAACAAGATCTAATCATTAATAATGGACTAACAGAAATACAACTTTTAAAATCATGCAGGATGTTACAGAGTAAACCTCTGAGAGGTGATCTTGAAGTAGATTTTTTGTGCAACAAAGAAAATAATTTTTTGCCTGATATAAGGAAGATGAAATGCTCCAGAAGAATGCACTTGAGCTTGCATTGTAAAATTTTGCCATTAATTAAATCTATATTGTTAAAGATAAATAATAAGTATTATTAATATTATTAGTAGCATTTCCACCCTGTAATTGGACGGCCTGCAAAGGATACAACAGAATATCTGAAAGAGTTTGTAATGGTACACAACCCACCAACAGAAACCTATTTTAACCTCCTAGTTAGAGTCCCCTTCTTCTCCAGTCCTGAAAACAGATATTTCAGCCAGAAAAACCCATTCCCTTATGAAAGTCATATAATTGAGTTTTGTGCATCTGATCAGTGCATTTATTCTAGGCAAAATCACCAGAAACCTTTGAAATTGAAACTATTCAGAATGCTTGATTTCCCAAGGAAGATTAAATACAAACAAGGACAGCTGAATCCAGCCATCAGTATGCAGCAAAGGACACCTATTTCAAAATAATTGACCTATCCAAAAACGTTGGACAGTGCTCAGTCCATATCAGAAATTGTTAAAAAAACACCACTCCACAACTGAAACATAAAATCTTAAAATTCTGCTAAATGTTGCACTATATTAGGAGTGGTATCAATAATAAATATGCTGAGGAGAAAAAACACTCTCAAGAAGTGAAAATGAAATTGTAAATAAAATCACATAAGCATCCTGAAAAATTCCAATCTCCAATGGAATCCTTCTACACTCTGATCAAATTCATTGACTACTAAGATCAAAAGATCACTTTCTAATGTGAAAAATTATAATATGTACTCTTACAACACAGAAATTTGTAAAAAATCCCCTTTCTTTCAGAACAGCCTCTAGCATCTGCAGCCAGTCTGAAACCACTACCTTGTGTGCTCTGATGACTGAAGGAAATGAAATGGGCATATTTGTTAAAGTCAGCTGGGAAACCACACGACTTGGTTAGTTCCAGAGTTCATAAATTTATGTCAGAATAAAAGGAACCGTAAAAGCACAAGTGAACCAATTTACCCTAAGTGCAAATGGCAGTTTTGTTATTTGGTGTCAAAGTTACCCCGAGCACAGTGACAACCTGCCATAACACATTTTCATGTTCACTAAAGAACAAGGATTTAGTTAGTTAATATTCCCAGCAATACTCTTTTTCATAATTTACAACAACTAGATGCTGATAGGTTATTTAACATTTATGAAGTTAAGATGTAATCAGAAAAACCCTGATTATCTTTACAAATAAAAAAGTTAAATTATTCCACTTTTTTTGCTCTGCAACTTCATTTCACAGCAGGTGCACATTTTGCAACGGGACGAATCAATCAAATGAAACCCTGGGTTTTTGTGGGCATATTTGGATAACATCTAATGGACAATTGTGTGCAAAACTCTGCAAATTAGGTTTGACGGCTCTGTGTACTTCAAAACTAGGCTAGGTCAAAAATAGAATTTGCAGCACAAGATGCTTAGAACTGGGGGGGAAAAGCCACAGACTCACAGACTGGTCACCGAAAATCTGTTTGAAATCAATTGCGGAAAAATCGTTTACTATGATGTGCAATCCAAKCACAATTAGAGCAAAATAGATAAACTTTTTTACTTATAGGAAAGAAGTACTGAAATAGGAACATCATGTCTTTTAAAATTATATTTTAATATTTAAATTCACAAAACAAAACAATCTATTTGGTTTCCTGAGATTAACTATTTACATTATGCTTCAAATATCCAGATGTCTCAATCTGGTTGCATCAAGTATTCCCACCTAGACTCTGAAAACAGTAACAAGTGGAGATGCTGACTGTTTGCAAGATGCAGAACTTTGGACATCGAGCTTGAAAAGCTTGTCCTACAGTGAGGTGGAGCAAACAACAATTTACTCAAAAAAACCAAAAATGAGAGAATGTGACATTGGCTCATCAAAAGTCCCATTTTTCAGGCCACAAGAAACCAGGTTAGTTGGGGAAGCGGTGGCAAATACATGGCATTTAAATACCATGTTTGATCCCAAGAAGAATACAGTAAAAATCCACATTTTACACAACTTTCATTCCAACTGATAAGCAAACCTAGAGGTGGATAGAGTGTTACAACATGATGAAGAAGAAAATATTCTAATCCAGATGATCATTTACATATGAAGCAGGTATCTTAGGAGCAGAGGACAGGATCCTATCTTGAGCATGTTCAGCTTTCAAGTTACCACCAGCAGCAACTGAAGACACCCAGAAGAGTCAGGTTCCCAGTGAGGACCAGTAGTGTTGTCAACGGGCTGGAATGCAGGATGGCTACTTATCAGTAACATTTATGGATATACCTTGGGGAAATTACGTGGTGGGGGKTTTTTTCCATTCGGCTCTTCTGTCTCTATCCATGGCGCTGATAGTTGTTCCATAGGAATTGTAGCATATCCTTCTGTAGCATATCAATTAAATATACCGTACCTCTGAGGTCTGTGCACTGAGGCAACGCCACACAAGATAATGCAATACTTATTGCAGAAAATAAAGCCCTATTTTCCATAGTGAGTGAGGTGTATAAAATATTTTTTTCTGAATCTATCACTTTAACCACTATTGGTCCACCTTGCTCTTTAGCTAAGTCAGGAGTTTTGAAATGCTACATATCTATAAAGTCACAAGATTTAGATATACTACAGATGCTGAAACATAATTAAACCATCCAAAAGGAAGGTCTGTGTAATAGGATGTGTCCATAATTAATCCTGAGGGTGATTATTTGATCCAAATTTATTACAGCAGATAACACAGAATGCCAAAGCAGCCCTGATATCCACAGGCAGGAACATGCTATGAACAAGTACCTTCTTGTCAAAACTTTGTTAATTAAAAGCACCTTTTTTTGACATCGAGTCTATATCAGTGAAAATAACATTTTTGTCCAAGAGTGACCACCAAGCCTGACAATCCTTATAAGTAGAGGTGTCTTCTGAGTTTATAAGGAAAACCTATGTTACCTCAATATAGCAGACTGTGAGACAAGGATTCATGCACAGAAAGGAAATAGATGAGAAAAAAAAATAGTTACTCTGTGTACATGGGCATAAATAAGGATAAGAAGCAGTAGACACTTCAGGCTAATCCTACCAACCTGGGGATGTATGTGACCCCAGACAACTGTATGCACAGGACATGTTAATGGGATCTATGCCATTCCAGAAGATCAGAACTTTCAGAATTAACCTCCACCTGCATCCTCTGCAGTCTTACTCTTAAGGAAAAAAAAAACCTCTAGAAGCACAACGGACCTCAGACTGAGCACAAAGCAGGATTATGAAGAGTCAAGAATTAGTTTGCTAGCTCCTGCCTGGAACTATGCTTCTGCACACAGGTTTTAGTAGCATTAGGAGCATTTAGTAGCTTTCAGTAACGTTCAGTAACGTTTCTCTGCTGTTGGTACTCCCCATTCCTATAATATCAGCTGGTGGCCCTGAAGTTCTATAATAAAAGGAACAGCAAGATTTGCTTTCCTGTCTTTTTCTTAACTAGGAAGAAAATGAACTCCATCCCAGCTGAAACCAGGACAATACCCAACAGAAGCACAGTATGAAAATCCCTTCTTCATATTTAAAAACCTAAATAATTGGCCCCAAACAAGAAGGCAGAGAGGAAGGGTCCAAGTTATCAAATATCCATGGAAGTGAGATAAGTGTTCAAGGTGCGTCCCAATATCTGGAAAGAAGGCCATGTTCCTTCCCCAGCTGAGGAGAATGATTTCTACAGATGTGTGAATTCATGAACCCTGCATGTTCTGCAGATCCATAATTTCCAGCCTCCTCCTCATCCCTCTGATTGTGTGGTTTCAGGAACATATGGACCTTTGTATGCATAATCTTAATTGCAGCATAACCAAATGTACTCCACAGAGCCTGGTTCTCCTTGCAGGCTTGTAACCCACTGTGAGTAACAGGAATTTAAGCAGCTGGAAAAGGTCTAGAACAAGGACAAGCTTTTCTGGGAAACACTCCACTCTTCACAGCCTATGCTATTTCAATATATTCTTATGTTTTAAATCTATTTATAATGTTGCTGAATATTTTGTGCCTTAAATTATATTTATTATCAAAACTATAATGCAGCATGAGTCACTTTCCAATAAAGCCAACTGTAGATTATATGCCATTTGAATTCACCTGCCTTCTGCTGGGTTCTAAATCCTTTCAGGCAGTAGGGGAAAAAGTTTAATTTAAGATTTTAATCTTTTTCATATATTACAGCATTTCTATAATGGATTTTGTGCTCCTGAAAACTAAAAGATTGACAGCTCAGGGTATTATAGATTTATTAATCATTGCTTAAATGGGTAGGGTGAGCACTGCTAAGCACTGCCACAATACCTGCAATCCCAGTCTTGAAGGCAAAATACTTTTTCTAGGTGACTTTAATGCCAATTGACCTTTGCTAAGCAGGGATAGAACATCTTAAATAATTAGGAAGAGGAGATATTAAAAACTTCCATGAATTCATTGATAAAACACACATGGCCGTTATTGCAATATGCAAACATCCGAAGTTTCTAAAAAAACGGACATAATTTTAACTGAAAAAAAACAGTCTCTACAAACTAGAAAACACCTTGTTGGAGATGAACCACACTAGACAAAAGATTGTTCATTACAAGACTCTCATGGTCCCACAACAGCTACAGCATACAATTTTTATAACATCAGTAAAGTGCACCAATCACTTAAGCTATGATCTATATTGATGAAACACCGCATAGCTTCTCGTATAAAAAGATACTATAACTCAATTATTCCTTCTTAGCCCAGCTCTATGGTAGGTGAAGGCCACCTGACCATGTTCAAGAGAAGAGTAAYGAGAGGAAAAATATTTTTGGACCTTTGCTGACTTTGTTGCACCATACTGCAAGGTAACATATCCACAAAACGCTAAGGTGCTCGAACAAGTAAAATCTAGTCAGGTCAAAGCTAGCACAGGATCTCTGTCACACAACCTAAAAGATTGTCAGGTTTCCCTGGTGACAATTCAGGTTAGCATGAACAGAAGAGAAAACTTACAATTTGTTGGGTTTTTTCCTTAATATTTGCACTCAGCCAATAGTTTACAACACCAAAGCATACAGGGTTTTGATCAGCTAAACCTTACAACACCCATGTCAAGTATCTAGGACAATATTATTAAAATAAGATGTCTCTAGGACACAGCAGCATTACATACTGGTTATTTTAATCACACAAACACTAGAAGCAAATATGAAGAATAAAAATATCAGAATGATTCAGCTGCCTACCTGGATATACTAATTTTTCAATCCTTTCATTTTGCTACAAAGTACTACATAGAAATGCATTTTTACCTGGCACATCCCAAGCTAGAAATATAGAATATGCATCAATTACTGTGACATTATATGGGACACGAATTTTCTCTGGTGTTCCTACTGGTGTTTGTATAACATATTTATCACTAGTGTTGCTGCCGCCCCAAGTGCTGGCTTCCAGCTGGTAAACATATCTGCACAAACACAAAAAGATCAGTAGACACTGTAGTTAGAAGCTTTAGGCATATCACTAACAGAACATTWCCATTTTCACCAATTTAAAGTGAATACAATGAGTATTACAAATACTGCATTAGTGAAGATTTTCACATTTTTCTTGATGTGAGAGAAGTAACTTAGAATAATAATTATCATAGAACATTAGATACTAATAGTAAAATACTAATACTAAACACTTTACTAAATACCTATACTAAAATTCAAATTAGCTTACATAAGAGAGTATCAGCAGTCACTTTTGAGCCTGTATGTTCAATATGCACTGAAACATTCTATACCATGTGCAGTGCTATTTGTCATACAAAACCTGGAATTTTTCAGAGTATATTCCATGATGGAAAAATACCTACCAATGAGCTACCAAAAACCAGACAAGAAAAAAAAAAATAAAAAAAGCTTCATTTCTTTGAATCAGAATGACCTATTCTCAAAAACAACAACAACAAATAGAAGTCTTTTTATTAAGGCCTTTCTAACATTTGAAAGACTCCTAAAAGTGCTCTACCAATTTTCAGTAATAAAGTAATTTTATAAGAGAGTTTTCTCATGTTCACAGTGAGTTATATTTTGTACATTTCACTAACACAAGTACCTCTGTTTATCAATGCCTTTCACCTGTTACCAGAGCTCTTTAACATGCCTTACCTACTGTTAGGCTGCAGGTTAACATCTGTGAAATTCAGGTCTGTACTGCCACCCAGGAAAATCTGCTCTCCATCACGGAATAATCGATAATGAGTAATGAGTCCATTGGGCTCCTTTGGTTCACTCCAGTACATTTCCACTTCTGTTGAGCTGACTATGATATGATGAGGTTTTGGCCATACCCCTATTGACATCATAATGACACTATTTTAATTTTATGACAGAAACTTAAAGGTATTTTTTTTCCTTTCTCATACTTCGTGCAGCTGTTTGCAGCAATGTAATGAAAACATAAAATATTGCCAGAGAGAATGATAGAATTTAACACACTTTCTGTATTTATCCTATCACAAATGCAACCAATTAGACAAGGTAAAGATTAATGGAGAACAAGGCCAAAGGCTGCAGCCTTTATATGCTCAGTAGCCTCTGCATATTTATTTGTGCTTTGAAAAATACTCATCTTCTAATTCTAACCTTGTTAACTTAAAGATGAATTTGGGGAAATTTTCACAAAAAGAAAGTAGAAATGCAGTGCCAGGCAGTAAAGAGAATGTGGCAAGATACAAAAAATCCAAGAGAGACAGATTCTCTTGTGTGAATTTCTACATGATAGCTTGATGGATGACAGTGGAGTTGGGCACCTTGTTAAACCATCAGAAAATACAAGCCCGTACAAAACCATCTCTTTGCAGCTCTACAAGAATGACTTTCTCCCTTACCATGAGGAGCAGCTTGTAAAGTTTGACCTGAAAGTGCTTGGCTGGAAGCACACCCAGCAGATGTGCATGCAATAAGCACAAAGCTGTAATTAGTGTATGGCTGCAGACCTAGAAAGAGCAAACAGAGGTTAGGCTGAGATGTTGACATCATTCATCCCAAATATTATATCTCTACGTAGAAAGTTACTGGACTTATAAGTTAATTTTTAGCATTTTTGGCAAAATGAACCATTATTATATTACATCTGAACAATACTGAAATGGTGAATTCTCACTAATTTAGACATAAATCCTCTACTGATTTAAAAGACCCAACAAAAAAATTCAGATTGAATGTCTGTCTATGCTGCAATGGATCTGTGGATGTCCCTCATAGATCTGAACCAGCTTTAAATCAAAAAACTTAGATGACACTTGCAATGCAGAAAAACACCTGAAAGTGCAATTGCTTAGAGTTTTGGACTTGAAAAGTTGAATAGTCTGTAATGTTTTGAAAATTTATTACAAATACATTTGCAATAAAAAGATAATAAAATACTCACTTGTACATGAAACCTTCTACTACATTGCAAACAAGTCCAAGGATACTCCTGTCACCTTCTCAATTTCTATTTGTTCATTTCCCCCTATTTTTTTCCCTATTTACTACAAGACTTTACTATAAATGCTACAAAGCAGTTAGAAGCTGAACTGACAACCAAGCCCTCATTGCAAGATATTAATTTTAGTTACTTGTAATTTTTTTAATTTTTTTTTTCAGCTCAAATCTTCTATGMTGGACATCCTTGAATGAGATGAAAAGAGAGTATATTGCTTTGTCTTTTTCATGGAAATTTTCAAACATCTTTGTGCTGTGTGTCAATGACTTCAGATTTGACATCAAATTGCCTGTGGCTTAAGAATTTGACTTTAGAGCTCCTCATAAAATCGCACTCATAATTTGGCTAAGATACTAAGCTTTTAGAATAGCCAAATCTGTGTACCCATTAAAGGCTTCTTGTAGTTAAATTGTTAAAGATGCAGACCACTGTGAGATCACCTTAGAGCTCAGCTTGAACTGCTGACCATCCTTCCTCACAAAGCACCCTCCAGCCCACTATACAGCACCTCTGCTAAATGACTCTTTTGGATATTTCTCAAAACTGATCTTTAAGATATTACCAGGCACAAAAACTGAAAATCCCTTTCTCATGTTTTCGAGGACCCACTTGTTAACACCTCGTAATACATTAAAGATTCCTGTTCCTGAATGCAAAGGATACAAATAGTACAACAAGAAGCAAATTAGACACAAAAACTCTTTGAAAGTATTAAAATTGCAAAACTAAACACTCAAAAAGTAGGAAATCCCAGTGCCAGGACATTGTACAATACAAATTGATCCCCTGTTGTTCACAGGCTTTGTGGCACAGTCCTTTTTAAAACTGCCTCCAACATGTGGTCTCTGGCCTGATTTAKTGTATGTAATTTGAGACTTTTCTTYSTAGTGTCCACCCCTAGAGTGGTGTTTTAGTAACACCAACCAGAGGAGCATTCCAAATGTCTTCAAACAGTACCAAAACAAAAAATCCCACACAGCTAACTCCACAAAAACCCACATAAACTCAAAAAAACCCAAACCAACCAACAAAACAAAACAAAACAAAAAAAACCCACACAACAAAAAAACAAAAACACAAGAGGACAATTTCTCTCTCAGAATCAGGATACTGACTCAAAGAGACTGAGAGAACCAAAAATCTCCTTGGAGCTGCCAGCAGGCCATTTGGGATGCCTGAGACCTGACTGTCAGACTACCTAGTGTTATGCAACACTTGATCCATCCAAGCACAACTGGTGCCTTCAGCTGCAGCTCTGACAGCTCAGGAAATTCAGGTCTCAGGCAGGGTAACAAAAATGAGGAAGACGTGATTGTGACAAGCTCTGAAAGAATGAGACATGCATTCCTCAGTACCGCAGCTTGAACAAACATGAAAGCCCTGGATGTGAGGCCATTCCCTTTGGCAGTCCATGCCACCAGCCCCTCAGCGATCCACGTTTGGTCCCTCTGGGCTGGCACTGTACCAGTTGCCTCCCTGAAAGGGAGTTTAGCTCTGGGCAGAAGCAGAATTAGGCCCATCTACACTGAGACTCCCAGAAGGAATAAATCCACCTAACACAGCCAAAGCTGAGGCAGCCGTCCTCCATACAGGAGTTTCATTTTATTCCTCCCTGGAAGAGGCACAGATTGTTGACTGAACGAGGCAGTAACCCTATGCACAAATGACTGTACTGCTGTGTAATGCAGATTGCTTGTGTGAAAGAGGCTGAATTAGGATTATACAGGTCAATTCATACGTATTGTACAGGTCAATTTTTATGCATGTGGTTTTGTGGTCTTAACAGTGTACTCTTGATGCAGCTCCTGTGTCTAAATTGAATTATTTCAAGAACAATGCAATTCTTTGACAACAAAAAAAGCCCATGCCAGATCTTTGTTTATAAAAAAATCCTTGCTTACGCCCAGTACAAAGATATTTTAATTAAAATATATTACAAACAAATAGAGTGAAAGAAGAAGCAGCAATTGCATAGGAAGGTAAAATACTGAATGGAAGACATGCAGGCTGCTTAACAAATTGAACAAGATGTGAAGGAGAGAAAATAGAGAGATGACTCAGAGGGACAGCCCTTGCTGTAACCTAATCATGAACTGGAAGAGAAGAAAAATCATCTGAACACTGTGTATAAAAGTAAGGAGGGAGAAAATGACAGTTGCAGACTAGAGAGAGGCAAAGGCATGGAGGAAAGCCAAGTATTTAACATTTCAGGATAGAAAAGATTACTGTGGCAACAAATTACTTGAATTCCCCTAAAGGGAGTCATGTTCACTTTTAAAGGAAACATGCATAATAAAGCAATACTCATTTACAACTACAMTTTAAAGAGAAAAATGAGCATTAAAAAAAGAGCACATGGTTTCACTAAATTTATTGGTGAAATTCTGATACCTGAAATTCTAGCCATACATGGCGCAGTCACAGCAGATTTTTATCTAGACTATTAAAGCTTTGCATTAGACACCTYGTCTTATGCACGCTTTGGGAAGCTCTGTGCAAATGTATGTATGTGCTTGATAATAAAAATAACAAGTAAAATAATCTTGAAATATAAACAGCATTTTGCTTTTCCAATGTCTCTACTTGATCGTTCACTGGAGGATATTTCTATCCTCTTTTTCTTTTTTTGGTTTATTATTGTGGGGAATTTTTAATCTTTTTTTTGGTCAACTTAAGCAGTCTATTATATTGTCGCAGCATTTGCCATTTGCCAAAAGGCTGTGGAACAGTGGGGTTTTTTTAAGAATGCATCGTTCTATTAGCTAAATCAATTCCTTCTGATACTGTTTGTCTCCATCTGTGGGTATGGCTCCAGCAAGGTCAGTAATTAGCTCCCAGGATAACGCTCCTGGGCCCCGCTGTGGGAATTTTCCTCAGGAGGATGTCAGATTGCTGACCATAGCCTCACACAACCTGTCCACCCCCAAGAATTTCCTTTAGATAAATATTATTAATGATTCAGTGCTGCACATGGAGATAGACTTGACCAGTGACAACATTTTGGTATCTCTTCAGTTTTCATTGCCCTGAAATGGARAATATGTTCAGATAAAAGAATTTCAAACTATTCAGTCATAAAGTATTCTTACTATTGTTTCTTTTACTAAAATAAAATATCAATTATCTTCCTTGGCTTTGACCTAAAAATGAYTGATCCTACGACTTGTTGATAAAGCCTCTTACTTGGGATATTAACTTTAGTGTATTAAAAGYGGGGAGTTGAGAAGAATCCTTTCTACAAACCCACCTGCTGCTGCTGAAGAGGGCACTCTTGGCTTTCTTTTACAATCCCCCTAATTATTTTCCTCAGTCTTACCCCTCTGCCTGGCCCCACTGCAAAGCATTAGCAGGCCCATTTGTAAAGTAGTAGTAACACAAAGTGAAACAATGCCATAACTGTCATCCAAATTGTTCTGTACAGGGTACTGGAAGTGTTCAGTAATAAATGATATAAAAAGGTCTTTTATTGACAAGCTGCCATGTGCTGTTTGCATTAGAGAATATGAGAAGATGATGGCTGCTGCCCCTAGGTCCCAGTGGCATTCAACTCAGTGAGATAGCAGAAAATGCTTCAGTTTGCTTAAAGCATTGATAATACCTCTAAATAATTAACTGAGGACTTCCTGTCTTCAATTACTTAATGCTTTTTTTAACATCTTGAGAGGATTATAAGCAATTTATGGATTTCACATGATGAGCACCATCACCGCTATTCCCACAAAGCATTTGTGGGATCATGTTTCCAAAGCTTTGATGTAATTAAAAATAAGCAGCAAGACAATGGTGCCGTGGCAAGGTGCTAGCCTTCATGTCTGCTATTTGTGAGACCTGAGATTCAAAGTCTCCACAAATACTAATGCTACAGCTTCATTAATGTTCAACTGTTGCTAGGGGAAAAGCAGGCAGTTTTGGAGAGGGAAAAAAAAAAGAAAAAGAAAAACCAAGGATAATAGGAAAATAGAAACATACATCCACAGGGAATAAGACAAACAGTTCAAACATTTGAGATTATGTATGAAGTAAATTTGGTTCTTTTATCGTATTCTTTTAATTTAGAGAGCAATAATTACCGACATTGCTAAATCACTGTCATGAATTCCACATTATTACCCAAGGAAGCTCCTGCAGAAAACAGCACAAGGTTTGATTATGCCTGTCAGGAGGAATGATCTCTCATTTCACTCCTGGCTTAACATGGCCACACTGGACAGTGGCTCAACAGGACAGGCACACAAAAGAAAAAAAGATCCTTGCTTCTCAGGAATTAATTTCATTTCCTCTCACTTCCAGCTGGTAAGTATTGTTGACATTAAAATGGAGCTATAACTGCCTTGGAGGAGCATGAGAAATATTTTTCAATGGGTTCGATAAATCACTCCTTATTGGAATGTTCCCTCTTTACAGTGTAAACTTACAACAGCAATTCCGAAACATGTACCACCAACTCTGGCTAATATCTCATGTCCAGAAGCACTGAATATGGAGATAGGAGTAATACAATGTTGATGAATTTCACACTTCAGCATGATATTGTCAAAGAGGAACAGTAATCTTGCTCCTCTGTGAGTCACTACAGCAGAGGCAAACTTTTTTAAAGCACTAAGGGATCTACCCTGACTCGGGGCTCATGCTTCGAGGGGTGTTTGAGAGTGCCATCTATGCTCTAGGGGATTTATGTGCCCTTMAGTCAACTTCTGCTCTTTGGCTGGCTATCATTTGGTGTGTACAACAGATGAATCCTGAAATTTCCTACTCGTGGGGAAAAAAACCCAGGGAAAAATTAATGCATTTGTGAGATATAAAAATTTGATGAGCAACCTGAGGTCAAAGAGTGAAAAAAAGAGGTATCCCGTAATACTTATGTTCCTGCTCTGTGTTCAATAGAAACATTTCTAAGGAGAATTTTGCTTCAGTGTAACATTCATAAATAACTAAAAATTGGATATGTGAAAATAATACATCTGAGGTCTGAGCCAAACTTTCCCCCCAAAATCCCTGGAACAAAGCTTCTTTCACCAAGTATTTAGAAAATGGCTATAAGCAACATATAACATTACAAACAGAATTTGGAGTCTTTCCTGTTCTGTTTTCCTTTCCTTTTTATGATTTCACACATAAACTACTGGATCCCTGTTGATCCTACACTGCTACACATCCAACACTGCATTACTGCACATCAGTGATATTAAAAGAGAGAGTTGAACCTGTATGAAGGGAGGGCAAGCCTACACAGAATATCTGAGTCCTTGAGCACACCACAAAGCATGCATCTTCAATCGAGCTGGATAGATTTATTTTAAAATTTTGAAATTAAATCTATTAATATTTTAGCAAACAGCAGCTAGAAATGAAAGAGATTGAAAAAAAATAAATTTGAGATACGTAAAGTCATGATAAAGTATTCCAAACTGTGCACAGTACTGGGGATTTCAAAGTTTCTGACAAGTGGCATTTTTAATATATTAATACTGTCTTATATCTTAAGGACAGGACATGAGCCTGTCAAAGAGCTCTGCCTCCTCACCTGACACAGTGTGCTGCATTCTGCCTGCAGCATCAATGTATATAAGTCCTCTCCCCACTTGAGTGATCTGGTACTCTCTGATGATCCCATTTGGTTTCTTGGGTGCAATCCAGCTTAAATGCAATGCTGTGGAGTTCAGAGCACTGACTTCTGGTGGCTGAACACTCTCAGGGACTCCTTGGACAGTGACTGCAACTACCTGAAGACATATGAATTAAACAGCAATTTAATGTAATGGTACACTAGATACCATGATCAATGAGAATGTCACTTTTGTTTTAAAATGTTGTTTGGGCTGGCATATCATTACCAAGGGTCTGGAGAACTAGTTACTTTTTTCCTCCTTTTTCACAATGAAATCTGACCTTGAATACATTACATAAGTCTGTGTCTACAATTTATCACAACAGGTTCACCACGTTTTAGCTGCAGTGTATGGCACAGGGTGAAACAACAAAAACTGTATTGCTGGAGAACTCTTGATAACTCTCTTCCATATGGTTTGTCAGTGTCTCTGCATTTTAACTGCCTGATTTCATATATTTTAAGCACCAGTAAACATGGGRCAAAGCCTCCATATATCCCATGCAATCTGAACTCTATTGTAGTTATCTGCAACTCCATACTTTTGCAAGGAATCTAAAGATTTTGAAAGACAGAATAARTTTGCACTTTTTAAGCTCTTTCTACCAAAAAAATAAAGGAAAAAGGTAATTTTCTATTGACACATCTCCACCATCAACTACAGAAGAGGCATTTCCAAATTATACTGGTTTAATAAGTGAGTCAGGCCGTTTTCTCTTTGAGAATCACTTTTCTTTTTCTCTTATTACCACCATAAAGTATTTATATTATGCTGTAAATATAAAGTGTGCCCTCTATAATATATTGTCTTAGTGCATTTGGTGGAATCAGTCCCTATTTGCAGACTTCAGTGTTTGCAACAGTAAACTCCTTAATTACAGGCAAGTGAAATAAGCAGGATTTATTACGAGGTCAGTGGTTGCAGCAACTGTGCCTACATAGCTCCCAGACCACAGCTCTGTGTGCAGGCAGAAAACGATCCACCTATCTTCATCCCTCTGCAACAGTGTTTTTTATTTTAGACTTCTGGCTGAGATTTGCATGAATAAGAAAAACATTTAAACACCTGCAAATTAAAAAAAAATTCAATCCCACAGATACTATAATTACCAAACATAGTCATTACTCCCCACCTCTGCCAGACAGACCTTACCCTTGTAGTCCTAGAAATTAATTTTCATAGAGGCAAGAATAATATTGTGAAAAAGAGGTCACTTAAGATATCGTTTTTGCAAATGATGAATAAGGCAGGTACTTTGCAGAATAAAACCTAGAGCTGGTTAAATAGTAATGTTGGTAAAAGGCATCCATGATTCAAAGTGATACAAAAGGAAATGAAACTGTGAGAAAGGTAAGAGATCCTGTTTGCTTGAAACAAAAGCCGAGGCAGGTTGTACACAAAGGGACAGTAAAGCCTGAAGCAGGTGCACACATGGAAAGCCAGCAAAGAGTAATATTGTGAAAGGAGGCTTTTCCACTGGAGTGGAAGAGTCAGAATTTTGTTGAACAAATTGATAGACTATAACTAAAGCAGATGATCTAAGAAATAGCAAGGAAGAAAATGCTGTAGACCTCCTAGTGAGAAGCGAAAATTTAATTTCCAGCTTTAGAGAAAGCGCATTTTAATATTCTTTACTCTATTGTGCCATGTACAGCTTTCTCTTTAACAAACATCAGTTCCTACAGTGCAATTTCAGCTTTGCCAAGACTGAGATACTTCTTTCTTCCTCCATTTGCTTGTATCAGCCTTGGGGTCCAAATATTCACCTGTCAGTAGCTGAATCCAAATCAGATTATTGATAGTTTTTTCACTTACTCGATAATCAGAGTGTCTTCAAATTACACCTTTCCAAAAGCATTTCTGTGTTGCCACACTGGCTGATAAAACCCTGGCACCAGTTTTCATGAAGCCCACTTCACCAACCTTGCTGCTGTCTGTGCAACCAGCCACAGTGCAGGCTCGCAGCTGGTAGGAATACTCTTGGTACGGCTGGACACCACTGGTGTCTGTGAAGCTCATTTCTGTTCCTCTAAAGTGCTCGATTCCGTTTCGGAGGATGATGTAGTGAATAATAAGACCTATTAGAGAAAGAAAGTTTTCCCTTTTGTTAGCTGAGGGATCCTGTGTGATGGGATAATAACCTATTCTGCATACAGAAAACATCCAGTGAAATATCTACATGACCACAGTAGCAGATAGTCATTCTGATTAAATGCTCAATGTCAATTACCAGCTACTTTCCTCAGGATCTGCATCAGCACCTGAGTAGATCCCAGTTTTTATTGAGAGCTCTTCCAAGTTTTGTCACRGTTTGAAAATAATAAACAAGATTTCCTGAAATAAACATAAGCACCACCATCCCTACCCCTGAATCCCCAAATACTTTTTAGGATGATTGTCATTTTCTGATCATATTCGCACACTTATTATTGCAATTGTTCTCAAAAGATGCTTTTTGGCACTTTGTAAAGACATACTAAAGAGTCTTCTGTGAAGAAAACTCTACTCTTATTTGCAATGAAAATTATAACAGCCTAGTCCAAAATTTTCCTGCAGAGTTTAGGAACATGAATACCTCAATAATACAACACAGCAATTAATTAAGATATGTTTTGTGAATTCAGAACACTGTCAGTGGAATGATAGAACAAACACTCAAAAAAACCCCATATCAATACCATTTGGTTGAAGTGGTTCCTCCCAGTTCAGAAGTATCATGTCTTCCCGATTATCTACTTTGGCCCATTTTGGTGGACTTACACCCTGTGGCACATCTTGCTTAGTGACAGCTCTGCTAATTTCACTGAARCCTCTTCCATAGCTATTCCAAG
Source organism: Parotia lawesii (assembly GCA_003713295.1). Classification (NCBI taxonomy): domain Eukaryota; kingdom Metazoa; phylum Chordata; class Aves; order Passeriformes; family Paradisaeidae; genus Parotia; species Parotia lawesii. The sequence goes on from RAHM01000160.1 coordinate 43,893, forward strand.
CAGCCACCCTGTACTCATACGTGACAAAAGGTTCAAGGTTCACATCTAGAAAAAGAAAGTTACATATGAATGATCTCAGTCTTATTAAAGTCTTGTCAACTTTTCTGAAAGCAGGTTTAGACATTACGTACTCACTGAATTTTGCTCATTCCATTTTCCTGAAGTCTCTGTCCTGATTCACAGATTACTTCTTATAAGAATTCTACTTCACTACAATTCATAGAATCATAGAATGGCCTAGGTTGGAAGCAACTTTAAAGACCATCCAGTTCCACCCCCTCTGCCATGGGCAGAGACATCTTCCACTAGAGCAGGTTGCTCAAAACCTCATCCAACTTTGTCTTGGACACTTCCAGAGATGGGGCACCCACAACTTTTCTGAGCAACCTGTGCCAGTGCCTCACCATCCTCATAGTAAAGAATTTCTTCCTAATATCTCATCTAAATCTGTCCTCTTTTAGTTCAAAGTCACTCCCCCTTGTCCTATCACTACCTGCCCTTGTAAAAAGTCCCTCTCCAACTCTCTTGCAGGCCCCCTTAGGTGCTGGAAGGTGCTATAAGGTCTCCCTGGAGCCTTCTCTTCTCCAGCTGTCTCAGCCTGTCTCCATAGGAGAAGTGCTCCAGCCCTCTGAGCATCTTCACGGCCTCCTCTGGACTCACTCTAGAAGATCCGTGCCCTTCTTTACATTGCCTCACATTTCATTAGGATATCTGATAGCATCCAGGCCATCTTTTTCTCCAGAGCAAATTAACCGTACTAGCAAATCACCAGCCTGGTCTGCCACTTTTCCTTACCTGTAAATGAATACTGTGTTGAACCTCCTGTGTAGACGGTCTCCTCTTCTGCTGGACACACACCTGCGTCTACCTCCGTTTCTGTAGCACTCTGTGAACCTTTTATCCACGCACAGATATTCTCCCTAGGATCAAAGTCACACTTCCCACAGTGTGCTGTTTCCTCCATAGATAAAGGACAGAGGACATTAGCCTTGCATTCTTCTTTTACCTAAGGAATACACGGGCAAATTTAAACATATTTCCTGCATCTTGCTTTCTATATAAATGCTTCCATTAGTATTTCTCTATACAACACAAAACCAGGACACCACCTTGAGTACATTGATATTTCTAGCATAGGGGAGACCCTTTCAGCCTTTGACCTGTCTACTGTCTTTGATAATTAATGTTTCATAATCCTTTCTAAAAGAAACAGATTTTTTTTAGGGTCCTTGGATGAGAGCATCACAAATCTTAAGTACTGGAAGCACAAATGGCTGGATTTTTTGAAAACAGAAGAGTCTAGAATCAATGAGAACAGGATTTTATCCAAGAATTTGAACATTCTGTTCCTGCAAAGGCCAATACTCTGTGGCAAATCAGTAGCAAATTCCCAGCCCCTCACACAGCTTGCCAAGTACACAAGAGGGCTCTGTGCAAGTCCTTGGCAGCTTTTAAGGCTGAGAACTCTATTCATGGGCTATATAAATCATGCCTTCTGCCACATAACTCCTAAACAGAAGCTTTGCTGCAATAAGAGGACCTCTGCAAACATAAAGATATAAGATTTAACCCATAAAGAACAATTCACTGAAATATACACTGAACATCCACAACTTTCCATTAAAATTCATGAAATAATATTTTTGCCAAACCATAAGCTAGAGAGCAATAATTCTCATAAAATATAGGTTGCTGCAGAAAGAAATGTACTGCCATATTTGCAACAGATATTTCTGCCCATTAGGTCATAAACTTCAGATGGAAAACCAAACAGATTATATCTAACGCTTCCTTAATTCACCTATTGAAATTAGCTTCTTAGCTGATTAGGAACTTCAGCTAAATTAATTTCCCAAATTTGACACTTTCCTGAAAATTACATTATGATAGATATCCATATAGGATGCAGGATGTAGACGGATTGGATTCCCATGTAAAGTAGCTCCAGAATGTGTCAGACTATCAGCCCTTTCACTGTTAGTAAATCTATACATATCAGAGAGCCAGCATTGCTATCTCTTTTCTACTGTGGGTAAGTGAAATACAAAGCACTTCCTTTGTTTATGCTTTATACCTAAGGCAGGGATCTGGTGTGTTATCTACCAGAATTCATTAACCTGTTCTCAGCCATTTTTTTGCCTTGCACGAACTACTAATACAATGCATTGAGGAGCTGTAGCTGACTCATCACAACGCCTGGATTTTCTCTAGGAGAAAATTATTCAGTCTGAAAATGAAATTACATGAAAACCTTGACATGAAAAGGAGAAGATGTAAGAAATATTTCCGTATTAACTTAGCAGATGAACGACAAGGATATAGGAACACCTGCATATGGCAGGATGGGGTCTGTTTTACTTTACTGGTAAATTCCATGATATCTCTCTGATTTCCATATTATAGAATTCACAGTAAACAACCCTCTTTCTTCTCCCTCACCCATTTTCTCTCTCTCTCTTATCATAAATATAAATACAATTTTATAAAAAGAATATATATATATATAAATCAGGCTTCTATCCTTTGAAATGTTCATTTTCTTAAACAAAAATTGTAATAACAATTGACAACATTTTTACAGCTCACKTATACCTCCAAGATGCTAATTCTTGAAGATTTCTGTTGAATTCAACTTGGAATTGTCACATGCTGATGCCTACAGACACAGGTCACTCTTGGAAAAGACCAAATTAGCCTTCATGGTGTTTAGTTTACTCTGACATTAAAATAGAATAAGAATAAACTTTATAATTCATTAGGTATGAAAGGACCTATCCTAGTACTGCTGAAATTTCTGCCAAAAATGGCCACTGGTTTTCTGTAGGATCAGGATTAAGTCCATTAAGAAATTGTCAGTTGCTTTTTTTTTTAATTTTTGCCTTTTTTTTTTTTAGGGGGTTGGGGAATCATGTCCTACTGCCTGTCTAAATTGAAATGTTATAGTATTTTTATACTTCAGAACTGGCCAGTCCAATTTTAATTTCCACTTAATAAACATCATCAGAAACAGTGGTCACAGAATGGAAACTGGCTATACATGTCAGTCTTGTTAGTATGCCAGCTTTTAGCCACTGTACTAATCTGAAGTGCTGGGCAACACTTCACAGAGGCAGCTAATCATTATTAATTCCTTTAGAATTCATTGCAATAACATCAATCATGGCGAACTCATTCGGTATTAATATGGATGTAATGTGAAAATGAATAATGCACACAAGAGTTTTTATATTCCTATTTTAGAAAAATAGTTATGAACAGTGTATTTCTCTTTCCATCATCAAATCAGAGCTACCGAGAGACTTTCTATCAATTACCTTCATCATCATTCCAGCTGAAATCTTGTCAGAGCAAACATATTTCAAAGGATTATATCCAACTCCATTACAGCATTCTTCGCTCCTTGGAATAAGTTCAGTCTCACAGCATTTTACTGGCACTTGGTCATTCTTTCTAACATGTGCTAGGGACTCACCACTAGAACCTGAGCAGCATATGGTATCTGACTTATTCACGTACTCTTGCCCACAACAGAACATCCCTGAAACGAACAAACAAACAAAAATATATCTGAATATGAAATGAAAGTCAATAAATAAATAGATAAGAAAGGAGAAAGCTCACAATGCAATATATCTTGGCATAAACCCACGAGCAACTGGAATGATGCAGATTTAGCTAAAGTGAGATTAAATTCAAACGTGAGGTGACTGAAGTAAGCATCCTAACTCCCAGACCTACGGAAAACAATCAAGAATTAGAGGAACAAACAGAGTCCCCTACAATCAACATTCACCACTCCTGAACTTTTTAAAGAACTTTGCTATGAAATACCACACCAATGTACCAGGCACAGCAGGCTGGAGATGGATTGTTGATGAAAACTTCTTGTAGAACGCAAAAACTGAGAAAGCTTTCCATGTACTTTCTATTCAGGTCTCCTTCATACCCCTCTCACATGGGTAGTCTTCCAACAGTGCATCTTAGCATTCCAGAATTAATCACATATTTTATATTTTAAAGTAGGGGTTCATATTAGGTACCTAGAACTGAATGGTCACTTGCAAAATACCCACAGAGAAGCTTCTGTCATCTAATAACAAAGAATTACTCTTCAAGAAGTTGATATCTAAATATAATTTGCATTTCTATAGTGGAATTAATAAGCTGCCAAAATTAATTCCACTGTCTTTTTTCTGGTTTTAATAATTTCATTTTTAAATTAAAAGCTCATCATAACCACTGCAATTTTCCACATATTCACATGAAATACCAGTGTTGAACCCAACACCACCTAAAGAAAGGGGTAAGTTTTAACCCAGAACCAAACACTACAAACTCCTCTATAATTGGCAATRAAATGAATGTTATTCCTAATTGAACTGGAAAGGTATCACACAAAAAATCGGGCTGTGATATACTGTTACATCTACAAAATAGTTTGTGTTTGACGTAATTTCTGTCACATGTTGGCATGTAAAACACGTGCAAGAGTGGCAACTTTTTTCACTGCAATTTATTGCAGCAAATCTCTCTTAGAAGTCATACATAATGAAAATTAATCTTTAAAGGTATGATCCTGCTAAAGCATTCAGAACATTTCATTCCAATCACTGGAATGACTAAAAATGGTGATGTTACTTGCATACTTTACCTTTTTTCAGGGCTGGTTCTATTCACAGCAATCCAACTGTGATCACCAGCTCTTCAAGAGGTAAAATATTTCCTCTTGTTCACGCCCTTTTTCCAAATTGTCCTAGGATTTTACCAATTTTAAACAGAGAATTAATGCAGAAAATGACTCAATTCAATACTAATAAGCAACTCAGACAGCCCCAAGGGACTTCTGACAGGCAAACTAAAATTTTGATAATGAACTGTTTTTCTATTGAAACAAACAAAGCTGTATTCTTTCGCTGTGAACCTCATCTTTGTTTAACTGAATTAAATTTTTCAGCCAAGATTTCACTCACATAACAAGAAGTGACTCCCTTTCTAGTTTCTTTGGTAAACCATTACTTCTTTAATTATTATCAACCTTGTTCCAGTGTGATAAATTGCTAATTACTTAATACCCTAATCAGCGTTCATTCTTTGCACAGATAAACTGTGACAGCGCCATTAATTTAAATAGTAATTTCACTTAATGGCCAGAACGGCACACCAGATTTTTATGCAGCATTTTCTGAAGACTGCATCCATCACTGCAATATTCTGACATAAAGATGTCTGACGTGCACTAACTCACTTAGGGAGAGCAGATGTTGCAGAGCAGAGTTTGGTAGTAATTCCCAGAGTGCATCACTTCAGCATGAATGAGCTGCAAAGGCAGAGGTAGACAATCTTCTGAAACTGCATTGCATAGCCTCTGACCTTTCCTTAATTTATCACATGTAGCACTTGACTCCTGAACCTTGACACCTCAAATGTACAATTTTAAATATGCTCCAAGAAAAACAAAATAAGACCATGTAATATTGATAGACTGATTTGCCTTCTAAAAATCACTTTATTCAATTGCTTAAGGATCCAGAAATTCCTATAAACCCTTGCTGAATTCAGCAAAATATCAAAATGTATGCTATTTGTTTGTAACTCAGTTGGAATGTGTGTGTCATATTTTATAAATTTATGTTTCATAGGCACGCAATGCATTACAGCAAAAAGAAAATCCACGGGCTGGAAAAGATACTTCCTGCTAACACTGATTTCTGTCAACAATTATTTCATGTTCATCCCCAGCAACTGAAAAAATTTATAAACCTAGCTGAGTGATGAATTACTAATTTAGTAAATCTGCAAAACCAATGCTTTCAAAAGGGAAAAATGAGCATTAAAAGGCTTAGCCTTTGGAGCCAGAATAGAGGATCAACAAAATACAGAGYCAGTGTACATTGCAAACTACTCCAAAAATCCTTGGCTTACATGTGGGTATTGCAACTATTACAGATCAGGAGCCACAACAGTACAAAGCATCATCTTTCATGAGTCTAGGACGTCAGTACAGTGGCAGTAAAAGAAAAAAAAAAAAGACAGAAAGAGAGAAAATCCAAGAGTGGTTTTAGCTGGCATTATCCTTTATAGCCAGAAACAGAGAACTTTGGATAATCACACTGCAGCAGTGGGGCTCAGGATGTGCATATACACCRCTGCCAGCCTTTGCCAGTAGATGTCTCTATGGTCACCCCACTAAATAAGGCCAACCAGGGGCGAAAAAGGAAACCTAAGAAAAGAGAAATTAATAAATAAAGGGGAGAAAACTAATTTGGGATGGACAAAACATATCTTTTTGCAGGGCAGACTCTCTGGAAAAGGTATGCAATGGCAAATGAAAAAGTTCTATGATTCAAGCCCTTAAACCCACATTCAGGGCGAACCTGGGTCTAGATTGAGCAGAAAGACACTGATTTTGAACTGGTCATGCAACAAAATGAGACTGTGTACAAGGCTTGCACTTTTAGTGATCAAGTTTTTCCTGTACGCTTTTTTTGGAAGGACTTAAAGCTCTCAAACAAAAGCTTTAAATTGTCACTAGATTTTTAGCTTTGGCATTCATTGCCAAGTGCAAAACAGTGCTTCAGAAGAAATTCAGCTTTTGCACAAAGCCACCCTGTTACCTCTTCTCCTTCCAGACAATGAGATCAGCTTTCCAATTACCATATTCTTGCAAAATTCTACTTATCCATTTGCCAATGATAAGTAAATTATGTTTTTATGTAAGAGTATTTTTTCCATTAGAATCATTATAATAATTAGGATAGGGGGCAGGTAGATTTTTGTGCCTGGCTTGTGCATTTTCGTGATGTATTTAGCAAGGCTGAATTACTCCAAGAAATTAAGCAAAAACCAATTGAGCATGATCGATATGATATGATAAGAAACCACAATCTATTCTACACTTAATGCAAAAGAATACGATCTCTTTTCAACTGTGGTGCTAATTCATCTTTCAAACCTGTATTTGTGTTCAGCTGTGTGCTGGCTCACAGCATAAAGTCCTCACAGAAAACCCGTGAGCAATGAAAAAAGCCACTGTTTTCTTTTTTAATAGCCAAAAAAATGTCATCCCGACCCATTCTTGAGAAAAATAGTGTAAATGATTGAGCGCTACAGGCTAAACACATTTTTAAAAGAGGGATATAAAGGTTTTTTAAATATATATATTTAAGAGGAAAAAAACTGTTAAGAATACATATATACTGAAATGAAGAACATAACTTTCATCCCAAGATACCTGTATTACACTCCTACACAACTCATCTGCCCAGAGAGAGCAGTAAAAACATAAACGCTACCCCAGCAGTTCTGTTCCAACAGCATCTGTTAATTCACTCCATTTATAAAATACATATTGACAAAGACAACTGAACTGGGACCAGGGAGATTTGATTTGGTGTGAGAAAGTCAATTCAATGTGATTTTGTTAAAGGGCTCCTGCAGGCAAATAAAAGAGTTTAAGTAATAAAGCACATAAAGAGATGTTTTATGAGCCAGCCCTGTCTTGTGGCAGCCGCACAATGCGCGGCTATGCAAGAGGGCCTTGCTCAAAGCTGGTATTGTGAGCATGGATGCTGTAGATCAAGCAGAATTAGGGATCACAGGGAGAGGGAGCTAAAATCATGCAAGCAGTGCTGCTCACAGCATACGCACCATGAGTCACCACTGGAAGGGAAGGATAGCATGGAAACCACAGAAACCATGTCAATGCTCATCTGATTAGCTTGTCCTGACAGCCAGCACCCAACGAGGGTGCTCCTAATACCACAGCCACTGAAGGATCCAGGGGATACAAAAAATGAGCTGAAGACAGAGCTTATTTTTGGGGGAAAGGAGGAGTTCAGCCTTCAGATCTGGGTTCTTAGTTATATATTAAGATTCTCAGTTGTACAACTAGAAGCTCGAACTGGCACACACCATCACTCAGCTCTGTATGCCAAGCATAGCTGGTATTAAACCTTCACTACTTCTGTGTTTTGTAATCACGCTCTCCTTTGAGACCACAATAGTTTCTGAAGTCTTTCTGTCAGGCTGAGAAAGCCTAAGGCTGATGGGGTATAATTTGTCTAATAACTGTGGAAAGAAAAGACACATGAAAATATCTGAATAGGTTTTGTAATAATACCTCCAATCTCTGTCATCAGATAGTCACAGAGTGTTTTACGAGGAAGTAAGGTTCAGATTGTACCTCTGAATGATGGAGCAATTTTCTATCGTTTGCAAGAAATTAATGGGATACACCAGATGAGCCAGTGAGTAGTGCTGGGGATTAGTTTTTCTTAAACTATAGAAGGTTCACCCCATGAAAGGGATGAACACAAGGGAGGGACATAGACCACCAAGCAGATAGCATTGCAATCTTCAGTTTCCTGGTGACTAACCCCACATTTCCAGAGGAAACGGAAAATCCCTGCACTGGGATGCATGGTGGCACAAGTTGGTCAATCTAACTTCATTGAGAGGGGACTTTTTCCTGACTTGGATAAGTAAAGATCATTCAATCCTTTTGAATCGTCTGGTTTCTCCAGCCACTGCAGCTTTTGCACAAAGGCAAAGAAGGGTACTGAGCGCTCAGCATTTTGTAGTATAGCAAAATACGTGACTAAAGTGCAACAACATTTGAACAAATTGGCACACACACTTTAAACCTGAGTGTGTCACTTCCGAACAGCTGGTGTCAAAAGAGATTTAGAAAGATTAAGACCTTTTTTTCTTCAGGACTTATCACTTACCTGTGAGAGGTCTGTATGCAGTCCCTTCCTTTTCATCACCACAACAGACTGAGTCCATGCTTACGACCCTTCCACCACAGCACTGCTGATTGAAACTGTCGTGCAGGGATCCACCACAGCAGATTTGATTGCCTGATGTGGAGTAAGGCATTCCCTGACAGCAGGAGTCACCAATTCCAACTGAAACTCTGTTTTCCTCTTCATTAGGGCAGCATACTTCTCCTGTCAATATAAGAATAAAATTAAAGATTTTATCCATTTATAGCTCTTGAAATTCCTGGGAGGCTTTCATCAGATAGCAACAAGTCTGGGTTCACACAATTTAATGTACAGAACTTTCCATGTGAAAGCACGGGACCACTTGGTGCTTTAGAATGTTACAGAAGTATTATATTCATTTGTAATAATGATTAAAGAAATGTGCATTCATAAATTCAGGCCCAAGACCCTGTAAGATATCAAAACACAAGCATGACAGAGACAAAGCTGAGAAGAGCAATGAAAATAATGTCTGTACATATGACAATTCTACAGCTGAAAACCTTTTGCAGTCGCAGCTACACAGTAAAAAGAGCACATTCTTGCTGTGTTTAACAGAACCATCAGCCTACTTATTCTTGGCAAAAAATTTTCTTGTCTCCCTCAAAATCATCCCAAACTTGTTTTGATGAATTAATTCACAATGCTTAAAGCATTTTTCATGTTTGAGTGTCGCTCAGGACTTCATCTCACAGAGAATTTAAGGATTAAACTCACTTTAAAAATTAAATACCACCATCACAATTGATGGACTTGGCTGCTACTTAAGCAAAATCTCAGCTTTTGCAGGAAAAGACCTTAGGATAAGACTACCAATGAGACTGACACTGTAATGGTGGGGTGGGGTGGACTGAAATAAGCTGTGGGCTACGAACAAAGTACATACTGCTATAAAGGACACAAAAATTTTGATAAATGGTAATAGTTTTCATTAACTAGTCTCTGCACTTGATCTGATTGAACGTTACAATATTTTTATATTATTTTTCTGTGTTGCAATGTTTTCTGTGGCTCAAATGTCATTTGGAAGGAGGCAGTGGTTTTGTTTTGCTATTGAAGATGGGTAGTAGAGTTGATTAAAGTATTTTGACTCCTGAATGTTAATCAAAGAAATGGGTTTTGATTTTTAAAACTCATCTTTCTCATTTAAAGCAATATCTCAAGTTCTTTTCTTATGAAAGGTTGGGAATTAGAAACAGAGCTGTAAACTCAGTGCAGCTTTTGTCAGAAATAAACATGTGCTGAGACTGTAACAGATGAGGGAGAGCAGTGTTTTCCTTTCTCCCCACATTTCTTGCCAAAGAGGTGCCTGGGTGGTAGTAGCAGTATTTGTTCTGCCTCCCATCCTAGTTCTGCGAGGGATGTTTGCACTTCTTTGTGCACTACTGTTTCAGAAACTGAGATTCTGCCTTCCTAATTTGTAATCTTCATGCCTCCAAGCCCAGTGTGCTTCAGCACATCCTGAGCTATTGAGTTGGCCAAACAACATCTGGGAAATATGTACGCTTAGAGAATTTCCTGTATAAATAACTTTATCAAATAAAGTCAATAATAAACAAAAAAAAGATGAGAACAAATTTTTAGAGTATAATAGATATAATCCATCTAGGTACTTCATCATATTTTCCTGCATTCCTCGGAAGCTAATTTAGTTGCTACACAGAGAAAGTATTAAAACACAGAATGTAGCTTACATCTATTGGAACTAAAACTATTTTTTTTTAAAAGAACTATTAGACATAAGACACAAAGGATCAGTAACCTTCTCATTAACCTCTCAAAATGGGATCCATTCCAAGCTCGGCTTGAAAATGTTCTGCCTCTGAAAACTACTATGCAGTCTTACCAGTTAATTGTTATCCTTATCAAAGAATGACCCACATTAACATTTAGCTTGAGGTTATTAGCATATTTATAAAAATAAAAAAGAAAAAAGTGACCAACAGTGTTCATGTTGCTGCCCTTTAGAGTATAGAAAAATAATGCAGCAAGTATACTYAGAAAAAAATTCGTTTAAAATCATATTCAAACATTCACTGTTTCGTGCTTGTGGACTGCTGACTGAACAAGAACTACTTTCAGACATAAGACATTTTGTTCCGCTGTGCTTTTCTTTCTTGATGTAAACAACATTAAGCTAGTTAACACAGACCACTGGATGGGGACAGAGGTCACAGTATAATCTCTCCGTTTCAGTACATTGAGATTAATGAAGTCAGCAAAATACTCTTCTCAGGTTCTTCCATGTGATAGCATTTTCCTGATGACATCATGGAAGGCATTCTAATATTGTGATATATGAATTACTTTTCAAAAGATCAGAACTTGGGATGTGCTGAACGTGTTGGCAAAATGTCAAGCATTTCTGAGCCTACGGAATGTGTGCCAGCTCTTGAGTAATGGAAGCACTTTAGCTCCTGACCTGACAATTGCCTACAAAGAGTTATACACTCTGAACACTGCCCCCATGAAAGGGATCTCTCCTCCCCCTTTTCCTCCCCTTCCCTGTCAACAATGACCCACCAACAAACTGGAAAACCAAACTCTGGACAGTAACACAGAAGTACAGTTTTGGCAAACTTCCCAAACCCCTCCGAGAATAAGAAAAGGATAAATTACCATCAAAGTTAATGCACGTGGGAGGTATACTTTGATGTGTAACATTAGTAGAAACAAAGGGTAGACAATGTAGAAAAAGCAGAAGTGATGTAATCCAGAGTATCAACACCAAATGCTAACAATTGTTCCACAACAGAAATGGCAATGGAAAATCATGTGGGGTCAAGTCAAGCAGGGAACTAAACTTCACCACTAAATTGCCTGATGGTGTTCCTATTAAGCAGAACTGCCCTCCCCATTATGCAGCACTTACTGCAATTAAGTATAGTTTGGCATAAATTAGTTCTCTGGGAAATGACCCAATCATCAGGTTTCATCAATTAAGCCTTTCTTGTATAAACAGAGTGTACTGTTTAGAAGGCAAAGTGAGTTCAATTTTCACTGAACACAACTTCCAAAGACATGTAGAAATCCTCATAAATCTCACATTTATTGTTTTCATTCTCCTTGGTTTAACAAATATATCAACTTTGCTGTTTTGTTTCATTCAAGCAGTGGAAAGGACCTGTCTCTCACCTACTAAAACTCTGGTGTAATAACCACCACAGCACTGATGTTTCGGTTGCACAGCATGTATCTGCCCACCACAGCAAACCCCTGGTGAATTACGAATAAATGGAATGTACTTGTCCTCACAGCACTGGAAGCCAGGTTTATTGTCGTGCAGAATCCCATTACAACACACCTAGAAGTAGCAAAAAAAAAGAAAAAAAAAAGAGAAAATCAGTGAGGCAATATCTGTAAAACAGAACATAATGTGTTGTCTGGCAAAACAACGTATATGAAAACATGTATCCTAGTGCAGACACTAATATGACTGCAGCCAAATAAAATGTAACTTGGCTAAAATTCTATGCCCTCCAGCATTATCAGACTTCAATAAACTACTGTGTATCTGACAGAATGCTGCTATTCTGTGGCCTTCAACCATACTGCACCTTAATAAAATAGTCCATTAATATGAATCATCTTCATATGCCTTGCAGGCTGTTTGAGTCTCTCAATGTGGAGTAGATTGCAATATGTGGGTTTAGTCTACCATCACCTGACCCTCTTTTTTTTCTTCCCAATTCTTGGTTGTTTTTTTTTTWAATTTATGATGAAACCTTTACAACTCAAAAACAGTATTTCCCAATATGAGCACTTGGGTTTTCTTTCACATAAAAATAAGTGGATTTTCTTTTTCTTATAGCGCATGATCGCTTACTTATGACCACAATTCTTCAGACAAGGTGATCTCAAGAGAATAGTATTTAYATAAGGATTTTTTTTCAAAATAAAATTTATATGGAAATGAATTTTGAAAAGGCCTTTTAACTGTGGACTTCTTTCTAGGTGCTGTCAAGAAAATTATATGCTTGAACAATCAAATAATTATTTGTACACTTAGTCCTGTGTCAATGGAGTAGCACACTGAATACCCAGCAAATCACACAGCACAGTCAGTAGGATAACCATAAAAATGGTAGACTTGGAACCTTCGGTCAGTGCAACTTATACCAGCTTCTTGCAGCTAGACATGAAGTGGAGTTGGCAGGAGAGCACAGATGTTAGAGCAGAGTTCCTCCTTTGTTTTCTTTTGAAATGGACCTCTTCCACTACTGACTTTTACCATGTCCTAAATCAGGTTAGCTTAGCAACAAAGAAAGGAAGTGTTCCTCTGAAGGATCTTTTGTTTACCTAGGTACTTTAATTACTACCTGAAAAAAAACTTTAAAAAATGTGTATTAATAGGCTCAGGGCATCTATTTTGTATTATAATTATAAGGTTAATTAAAATACATACACACAAAAACATTGTTTTTCTGATGTCTTAAACTCTCTTTGACTTCAGAAGGATGATGCTTTGTTTTGTTCACTTTTGAATGGCCATTGTTCCATCACCCTTGGGAGTATTAGGTTACGTTCTGAAGCTGCAATTTACAATACATAAAAAATAGGTAACCCACAATTAACACGAGGTAGGACAGCAGAGGTTCCTGTTTCCTCATGATATTTTTAGGTTTTATAACTTTATATGCTTTGAATTGTGACATTGTTTTCTGCTTTTCCAGCACACTTTCCCCTTCAGCATCTGTTTTACACTACCAATTTAGCTGAAGTTTGTCCTCTTCTGCTCAGGAATTTTGGATCTCTGTAGGCCCTGTTATATTATTTTGCTGTCCACTTTGTCACTGGTAATATAATCCAATCTATGAATTTAATTAACCTACTGTTCTTTCTTCCAGATCATTAGTTAAGATGTCAAATAAAACTCTGCTTTACACCTCTTCCCTGCTTCCTAGCTTTTGGATATTTTGTAATGACTGGCATGCACTCCAGGCTGAGGTTTTTTTTCATTTACAATTAGCTCCAAAGAAACCTAAAAGTTTGCCTGGCCTCTCTGTATTTCCAAGTCACTTAAAAGCATTCTGAAAAACACAAATCCAAGTACTATTGTGTGACTTTGCTCAGAATAGATCACCTTTAGCAACAGTTCTTGACATCTGTAAAAATGCCCTCTGTCTTATCCTTTTTACTGCAACCTGAGCTTGAGACACCAGTTGGAAATTCTGTACCTGCCTGAATGAAAAAAGGCCAAATATATGTTCCTCAGGCATTCTTGGTCCCAGTTTGTGCCCCTCGGGATTGTCTGGTGTCTCCCTCTGTGTTCTGTCTGGCCCAATACCACCTCTTCTTTTCACATATTTCATTTGTCATCCCATTTTTCATTTTTCATTCTTTTTAGTGATGGCCACCACTCAAATTTCACCTGAATTTTCAGTCTTTCCACCTTTCAGAGAAAGAAAATTGCACATCTTTGGCTTTATCCAGGCTCAAATGCTTGAGCAGTCATGTCACTTTCCATGAGATGCTTCCTGTTTTAAGAAATGTCACTTCTCTTGTGAATCCTCCATAGAAAGGGCTGCTCTGCATATTTCACACCAACACTGGAAGGGCCATTTTAATACTAACTCTACAGTGTTCAGTTTGAAACACTGTTTGTAAGATTGCATTATTCCTGGTGTCTCTCCTTTTCCTCCTCAATTCCCACACAAAATCCCCAGCTGTACATCCAGATGTGTTACAGTAGTTTCAGCAGCTACTTTCCCATGTTAAAAATTACGTAAGAACCTCAGTATTTCTCAACAACCCATAGAGAGTTTCCAAAGAAGGGTCCAGTCAGTTCTAAAACACATTCAGACTCTCATCTGGCATTGTCAACTGATACAGTTGGTGCCAGTATTATGTAGTTTCATAACATCCTCTGCAGTCAGCTGTAAATTGCTAAAGAACACTTTTTTGGCAGTCCTCTAGAGACACTTTCTATTTGCAGCGATATTCAGCCCAAGGAGTCTGCATTATCAACCCATAAAAAAACCCAAGACCATTCAAGTAATGCTAAACTTGTGTCATCGAAAAAGAAGAAAATCAGATGGATTGAAAGTTATAGGGGCAAAAGGTTATTATTAGCTCATCCTCTTACATCTAAACGTGACAGTCCCAACTGGGTGGTGCTATCCTGTACATGGAAGCAGAAGCCTTGGAGTGAACAAATACGGTGCCACTAACATTTTAGGCAGGTAGGAGATCTCACCATTGTAAAGAGGGTCAAATGCTCAACATACACTTGGTAACCAGAAGATCTTTTCTCTCTATGAAGATGATACAAGATGTTCATCCTTAGCTGTCACAGAAGCCCTTAAAAATATCAGTAACCTCACAAAGGAACTCACAAATCAATCCTGTCGTTCTCTTCCCACCGAAGCACACAAGGGAACTGTGATCCAGGAGCACAGGGACTGGGAAGGGCTGGGCACAAAGAAAGGCTTATTATGATGCCTGAGAAAGGCCCAGTCAGCCATGACACTAGCACTGAGTAACGAGATATCAAATCTGGCAGGCAGGATTACACAATATTGTAACAATTTTTAAAAATATTCCAAACTTATCTATGCAACTCTCTTTTAATTACAAGTGTGTCATCCCTGATCCCTCTGCTTGCTGAAGACTTTGCTGAAGGATATTATCTGGCCTTATGGACACATGCCAGTTGAGCTAAGACTGATTTACTCAAATAAACAGATGTGCTAGGCAGCCATGTTTATCCTTCTTGTCAAACGCTTGCTGCCAGAGCCACTTTGTGAAATAGCAATTCACAAAACACTCTCAGGAATTCCTATTAGCTACAGGAGTTCATTAAAAATTTCTGCCTGTGGAGCAAACACCAGAGTAATGATTGACCCATCATGTTCTCATGTGAGAGGGAATATTTTAAATTAGCAAGGCTCATTCTTTTTTTACTTAAATTATCTCTGAATCTATACAGACACCCTTTTTAGCTAAGCATACTTACTCATACATTTCTTTTCTCAAACTGTTGTTCTCTTTTGATAATTGATACAGACTTAATCTAAAATCCATGAGCAGAAATTATTGTTATTCTGTTACAAATCACTATATATGATCTTCCTAAAATGAGTTTCATTTCCTGTGTTTCAGGTGTGTTACAAGAAGTGTAATATTTTTAAAGGTTCTCTAAGCCTGAAAGAACTTGAAAAGAATTGGCACAATATTGCTAACATTAATAGTAAATTTTGCATAAATATTGATGGTATACCTTTCACCAGTGTCAAGATGCGTTACGTTTCACTGCTGACAGCTTTTGAAGCTGGCCATCAAGCCACTGTTTTGCTCCTCCTGTCCTTAAAAAAGAGTCCTGCTGGTGTTTTTAACAAATGGCATATTAATTACAATGAGTAAAGGGGTAAGCCTGTACTTCCTGCTAATGTCAGTTATATTTGATTAGTTCATTAACTGCAGATTGATACAGCTTGTTGCACCTGAAAATAAAAAGTGCTGAAGCTGTGTTAACACCTTCAGTCAGGACCCTTTTAACCACTGATGTTCATACTCACGATGCAAAGTGAGCAGAAATTATTAGCCTTTATGCCACTCCTTTAATTACATTTTCACTGTACCTGTCTCATTATTTTCAGAGTTCACCTCAGAGTGTCAGTAACAACAGACAAAACAGTTTGGTAGCTCCATGGATAATGCAAGAATGCCTTCCCTATTGATACTGAGATGATGCTACCTAATGGGTGAAGCTTGGGCACACTCCCTTGTTGATTGAAGTACCTCTGCAAACCTCATGGTATGTGCTCTGCAAGCGGATGTCTATTTGAGACTTCACATACAGGTAGAGTTATGGAACACATCTTACTGAAAACAGCTACAGAAAGACTGACAATTTTGGCAACTTGGAAATACCCAAGCAGCACAGTTTGTTACCGTACAAGGTACACAGGACACAGGGACCTTCCTGGCAGCAGACAAAATTCAACATCACAGTGTATTTTTAACTCTTCTGCAAAAATACACAYACAAAAATATTTCTAAATTCTTTCTGTGCTCAAGAAAGAAATCCATGCAAGCCTGATTAAACACCAGGGTAAGGATACTAGGCACAACAACATGTTAGCTTTAGTTAAAATAACAAAGAATCCTAACCCTGAAGCAGAAAACTGGATAACAACTAGAAAGAAGTAAGGATCTGATGCAAAGATTATTTAGGATGGGAGGAATGATTGGTCTTCACTGGGCTTAATATCAGGCCTGCATGAGCCCATGAATGTGCATGTACACATGTCCCTCATAGTGAAAAGGTCACTTGCCCTTTTACAGAATCCCCAGAAGGCTCAGAGCGAGTTGGTTTATTTGCAGAGCGCTGTCCCAAGCAGAGGCACTAACCCAGATCCCAAATGCAGCACACACAGCAGTGCAGCCTGGCAGCCAGGCTGTTTTCCACTGCCTTTCACACAGAGCTGCACCACTTGGCTGCACCCAGCTCAGCCAGTGTTGGATGAAGAGTCCCTGCATCCCACTCTGCTGAACACTGACAATACACCCTGGTATTTCTCTTACTGGAGTGGATTATATTTTGGCGATCTCTTCTGTAGCTGAATCATAACAAATCCCTCTTTTTCTGCAGTGCCTTACAATAGCAAGCTGATKATGCCAAATGTAATCCATAAATCCTTAAGGAAAAATTAATAAATAACCAAAGACACACCTTGAAATAATTTTTGTACAAGAGATCTGGTTTTCCTCTCACTTCATACTCATGAATTCAAGAAAATTTCAAGAGGGAAATTAGATCCAGTTTTTGTCTTGTAAACAAGGTGCAGTAAGTGACTTGAGCAAAAGTGAGAACTCCACAACCTATTTGTCTATTGGAACTATTTATATACAACTGCCTGCTTCTGCTGATCAGTCTATCATCAAATGAACCAAAAACTTTCTTCTAGATCTGAACATTATTTAAACTGCTCAGCATTTGATTCTCAGCGGCGTCTCTTCACATTTGGCTGTACAATCAATGTATGGTGAATGGGCCAGGCTGGATGGKACTTTGAGCAACCTGGTCCAGTGGAAGGTGTGCCTGCCCATGGAAAGGGGTTGGAACTAGATGATCCTTAGCTCCCTTCCAATCCAACTTCCAACTCCCTTCCATTCTATAGTTCTATGAAGTGCAGCTGGCACTGGGAGAAGAGGCATTTGGAACAAGTAAACACTGGTCAGTGTTGCTTTTCATTTCTGTCCAGCAGACTGGCAAATCCAAGGACCACAAACACCAGCATAAAGCCTGACAATGACTTCTATAAAAATATGAGAGAGGACTGCCACTGTCTTATGCTGTCCCTGTCAAGAACTCCAGTTTAAAAGGCACAAACAGCACCAAGAGCTCTGTTGATGTCTCTTACAGACATTTTGGGTGGCTAGCGCAGATACATATAGCAAGCCAGACCATGCATTGGGAGGGGAAGTTTCATCAATTCACCCACAAAAATTACCCCCATGTCATTTTAGGTATGAGTGCTTCAGTTTCCTGTGGACCTTCCAGTCATTTATTAGATACTCATATTAACCAATAGCACCCACTCCTAATCATAGGCTCAGAGAACACAGAGACCATTAGAACAATATAATGTAAAATTAATTAGAAAAAAATAGAAAGCCAGGAAGCTATTAAAAAAAATGAACACTCTCCAAGCTCAAAGTTACCATAAATGTACAAAGACTGAAAAAATAAAAATGAAAAGGAAAACTTCTAAAAACCAGAAACCTGAAATAAATAATTTTACCTTTAGAAAAAAGGGCTGCCCATAATTCTCTTGTGAGATTTCAGAAATACTTATATTTAATAYAGTATTGCTTTCGAGGGAATTCAAAAGCTAAGCTGTGTTGGCTGGAATAATTTATATTTTGATTTGAACCCCTCAAATAACTCACTCCCTTAATTACTGTCTTGTCTGACAGGGAATCTTGTGAATACATATTGTTTGCTTTAGTGACAGAACATGTGATGATGTCTTTGACAAATAGAGACACTATTTCATGACATTAAATCTTACTTTCAAACTAAGAGTTTTCTACCTCATTTGTCAATAAAAACCATTACAGACTCCTGCTATGCTATTGATCCTACTCCTAAACAGGAAGTCATATGAAGATTAACCTGAAAATAGCCATAATTTAAAAATGCATCTGACAAATCATGATAGATCCCATTCAGAGTTGCTCATCATTGTCATGTAACAACTAACCACTTGTAGCTGAATCTAAATAGATTTTTTCTACTAAAGAATCTGGTCATTAAGCATTAAGCCAAGGAATAATTTAAGAGGGAGAAAAAAACCCCAGCAAGCCAGGTTAATAACCATTTGCCATGCAGGATTTGAGGAATGATTCCCCACACAGCAAGAAACTTTACAGTTTTTCTAGCATTTTTCAAATTCTACATACAGCTAGAAATCTCCTGTGGCCTTTCAGTGGTCAAGTGCAATGACTTTATGCAAAAGGAGCCATATGAGCTACCATGTATGTACACGGGTTGCCCTGTCTCACATACAGAATCCAGCACTTTCCCTTGTTAAACTTCATAAGGCTGGTGGTCGCCCATTTCTCTTAATTTGCTGAGGTCTCTCTGCTGGGCCTCTCTGCCTTCAAGAGAGTCAACAGTTCCTCCCAAGCTGGTGCCAATTGCCCCAAGCAGGATGCAAAAATGTGTACTGAGATCTACGTGTATCCACCATGTGATTTGTCACAATGGGATTGTGTCAGTGGACTCAAGAGGTGACACTCCTCAAACTTCACTACATGTGGCTTGTATGATTTACTTGGGAACACCTATATAGCCTGAATTCTTGGGACGAACATCTGCACTAGACACATGGAGCAAAGCTTTCTGAAGGGAAGAAACTTCAGATACACGCTTGTGAAGTGAGGTGGTCCACGTAGTGGTTGGGAAAGCAAAGTCCCCATCCAGACCTGCAAAAATTTGAAGGGTTTTTGAAACACAGGTTCCTGTGCAAGGAATTTAATTCACATGTATTAAAATTACTTCTACCCTTAACCAGCAGGTAGTAAATGAAAATGATCTGGAGATTCACTTCAAAACTGCACCAAGCCAAAGTGTTAATGAACACATTCATAAACACTTACCAATTCATTTCTCCTAAAAGGAGAAATGAGGTCAACAAACAAAGACTTAAAATAACAGAATCACCTGTCATCAGCTGACTCACACACAGCTATCCCTGTATGAGCTCAAACATCCATCTTTGATTTTAAAGAGTTTCAAGATACCTTTCAGAGCCTTGATTTTAAAGTGTTGAAAGAAGCAGAACCCTCCACTTCCTTTCCTCTGATAACTGGAGAGGTTTGGTTTACACACCTATTCCTAAAAATATTACTTTTCATTATATACGTAACTTAAGAATATGGAAGTACCTCTGACTCTGGATGATAACACACTCCTCCACAGATATTTTCATCCTTTTTACATTCTAATGAAATGCACATTCTATTACTTTTGCTGCTCCTTGGAGTCTTCGATGAAGCACACTTCTGCCACGCTTTACGTAAGAGTTCATATCCCAGGATAATGCCATTTGGCTGTCCTGGAGATGCCCAGTTGATTTGAAGAGATCTGCAATAAGAAAATCAACATCTGTTCAACTTTTGGATGTATTTATGCCTCTATAGCTACTTACATTAAATGATTAGCATATAATAGTTCTTTTTTACACAAGTTCACATGGAGTGAAACATCAGTTTCTAAAATGTTATTCTGGATAGCCAATTTCACAGATGTTCTGATAAACAAAAGTCTGAAAGTTTTTTGAAAGTGTCAATATGTGCTAATACTCCATGAAAACAAATCACACGCAATCAAAGTCCTTAAATGCTGCTGCTTAAACGACATCTCATTCCCACTTCTGGAAGCTTATGTCTAATAAACTTTCTAGCATTTTACTCCTTTCATTTCAGTGGTAGGAGAAAGGACACAATATGCCTTTCCTGGTGCATAGCTATTGTCAGGGCTAGTGTGGCTGTTCCTTTCTCAGACGGGAATCTGGTAGAAGATGGGCACTGGGGGGCTAAAGGCCACCCCCTTCCCTCTGTGCTGTTGCCAGTGCAACTTACTCACATTGTGCTCAGCCATCATTTAGAACAGGCTTGTCTTAATCTTGCATTTTCCTTGCTTAAAAAAAGAAAAAAGTATTTTGCTTTGAGATGTATTCTTTAGCGTAGAATTAAAACTCATTACAGCATCAGTAAGCACTAGTTCCCTTCTGTATTTAAATATTTTCATTGACATAAAATTAGAACTAAAGACCAGAAGTGCTCATCACAACTAAGACTCAAGACTTCTGACTGAGTGCAAAAGTATCGCTGCAGCAGCCTGCAAAGACTGTCTGTAAAACAAATCCTGCAGCTGATTTCAGGTTTGAGATCAGACCATCATCAGTTTAAGAAAGAAAATATCTTAAGGGATATTGTTAAATCATGTTCAGCTGTAGCTTGCCTATCACCACTAAAAATGTGTGAGATATTTTCTAAAAAAACTCACTAAGTATTACAAAAAATTTAAAAAAATGAAAAGGGACATTTGAAACAAAAATACAAATTTTCCACTGATATTTCAAATGAATGCTTCATTTCTTGTATAATCACTGTGGAGTCTTGCATAAGACACAAATTCCTTTCACTGTGACTCTTCAGGTAGAGAGAAGGAGATCCCAGTGCTACATGTAGATCAATTAGGAGGACTGACAACACTGCATAGTTAGGCTCCAAGTACCTCTTTTTAATCTCCACGTCCCAATTACACAGTCACTGTCAGAATGCCAGTGACATCAGAAATTAGCATTAATTTAAAGTGAAAATGCTACAGGGAAACAGCAGCTGCTGAGATAAACTTTGACATCTTAAGGGAATAAAAATAAGTGAACTATTATTTCACTTCCTTGAGGTATAAACAGAGGAATACACACAAGAATAAGCCTTTGCAGAACAGGAATTAATGTCACCTACGAGGGAATAAATTCATAGGTGGCTTGTAGAGTCACCATAATCATTCCAAGGTCTTCATCTGAACCATAGATTTAATTCCATATTCCATTCATTGCTATTTTGTATTCTCTACCTATTCTGCCACGTGCACATGAACTCATACTCACACAAATGCACTCACCCACATTTAAATAATGTTACACTTAAAAATGGAAAAGCAGGAAAACACATTGTACAAACTTCAGGAAAAAAATGTAAAAAGAAAAGGAAAAGAAGGGTAGTACTTTAACCTTTATAAATGACATTGTAACTCTTTCCTGGTCTTTGTACAGAATAGATCACACGAGCAAAGAAAGCATTCCCAGCCATATTTTTGAATGATTTGCTTTCTCCAAGTTTCATTCAGACCCTCATGAGTATATTTTCAAAGTATTGTGCCAGTTTTTTGCAGTTTTTCAAATCATATTTCTCTCTAATATAATTTCAAATTAGGCCTAAGAATTAACACAATGATTCAAACATTTTGCCTTTTCTGCAGAGCTCAGCATGTATTGCTTTCCTTTAACAAGCAATCACTTTATTAGTATTTGATAGATACACATTTGGGGTGGACATAGCCTGATATCATGCAAACCTGCAGCTGAACAAGGAAATTATGTGGAATGGAAGTTCACTGACCACTGCCAACGAGGTAAAGCTCAGTATGACCTTTCAGAACTGGCTTCTAGATAAGAAGACCCCTTCACAATTTTAGGGGTGTTTCAGTTATGTCTACGCTTGATGTTTGCCACCCATGGCAAATTGTGGCAATACAGCAAGAGCTATGCATAGCTCAGTTTAAAAAAGAACAGCAGGGTTTTCATGGGACTGCAGAGGCTTTTTGACATCCCTCATCTGAAGGCTGAGCTGAAAACCTTCTCAAGCAGGTGCAGATTTAATGGGACACGATGGGCGCTTTAGTGTGCAGGCAGCTGTGTCATGTGTTGTGCATCTGATACAGCTGCAGGAACACAGAGACAGAGCCTGCCCATCCTCTCCTTCTATCCAGTCACTCCCTGTGAGATACACTGGAGGTCTGTCTATCCTGGGAAGTGCCCACAGCCTGACCTACAGAAGCAGACTCACAACTTGTAGGCACAGACRAAAAACGTGCAACACCTGGCAGGTGGGGTATAATCCTTGTCTGCACAGACAACACTCCAAATGTCTGCCCTTTTATGATAGTTCCAATGCTGGATGAGTCCCACTGCTGTCACTGAGGTGAAAGTATTGAAGCAGGCAAGGCAGCCTAGCCAGGTTCACAGAAACAATCTGCTTCAGACTACAAGGTCCATGAAAGCACTTTCGGGAGATAAAGAACAATTTCAGACTGATCCACGAAGGTGTATTTGCTTTTGTGAAGGAGAGCAAAGTGAAATCATTTGGCTCAAGCACGTAAAGACAATTATTTTTGACATTTTCAGGTAGAAATATTTTTTTAAAAAATCCATGAAAAATAACAATATTTTTGAATTTTGATATCACTTCAGATATATTTTGATAAAACAGACTGTGGAAATAAAATTCTGGGGTTTTCATCACCAGCTCCAAGTGCCCATAAGGCAGAAAAGGACTCYTGATTTTAATTTTTTTTCTCAACACAGTAGTAAAGGTTTAACAAGGAAGATTAAAGATATATCAAGGCCTTATTTCGGGATCTTGATAATGAATGTTCCATTAGTCTCATCACACGCAAGAGTTAAATTCAAAAAATCAAAGATTCAATGACTTTACCTTTAGGAGCTGAAAGTAAAAAAAAAAAAAAAAACACAAGATTTCCCTGACAGTCTTAAGATAGGGAACACTGCTATTATTAATGACTAGTGGATAAAATACTTCCCTCATCAGGAGATCACACATCCGGAGCAACTGCTGCAGCATTATTGCACAGGAGTTAAGTACCTGCTGCATCATGGATGCAGGGCTGACATAATTAGAGAGGCAGTATGACACAGGCCAGATAGTCTGATAAATGGCATCACACTTCTGTTGTTGCTACAAACTTCCCGGAGAAATCTTTCCATGATTCGTGTTTCCCATAACTAGAGTAGGGAGAGCGATCAGGTGTCTTCTGGCTCTCTGACCATTTCCCCAGTATGGAAAATCAGACTTCCTGGTCTTTAGTTCCCAATATTACCTTGGTGAAATCTGCACTACATTTTCTTATCTTCCATTTGTTCAGCAATTAGACCAATTTAAAYGCTTTTTAACACAGCACAGCAGTTTGACACTTCCATATTTGATGTCCTTAAGAACTCATGAAAAAAAACCATAATCCCAATAATTTGTTGCTGTGTTCTATGCATTTTTTTCTAAAATCTTTTCACTAGCATGTTCATTTGAAATAATGCCTCCTCCTCTTCACCCACAAAGAGCAACTGATATAGAAACCTTCCCAAGTCCCATGATACTGAACACCACGCCAAAGAACCCACCTAACTTATCTCCCATGGCCTCATCTTCTTCGAGCTTTCCATTACACCCTGACCAGGGTTTCTGGTTCCCCCCAAGGTGCTTAAAGGGCCCTCTCTTCATAAACCCATCAAGGATTTTTCCTAGATTCCCTAAATTAGGCCAAATGGTGTTTTCTGAGCCATCAACCTTCGAATTAAGCACGCAACAGAATTGCTGGATACAAGGAAAAAGAGAAAGAAGAGCATTTTAAAGCAGAATGAACTATTTTCCAACACACCATGAGAATTAAATCCACTACACTTTCAGTCAGCATCCACCTGCATTCAGTACTCAGAGAATTTCTAAACTGTGCAATAAAACAAAATACTTGTCTACAGAGTCAAATCTTGAGCTCCTAATTAAAAACAAAACAAACCAAAAGCATACTTGATTTCAACAGCATTTGTTTCATGGTCAATGCAGCCTCTCCCCCTAAATGCAGGCAAGAAACACAACAAACCAGAACCTGACTTAGGACTTCAGGATTGGGTCCCGTACTGCTTTCTGTTTGAAGTTTGGCATTATAAAATAATTATATCAGGACTGCGACCTTTTGTGCCAAGTTTCAGCCTGAAGCTGAGTTATTAACTGTAAGGGGTGGAAAAGTAAGGTATTTATAATGGCTCTGGTGGTATAACCTTCATTAGAACAGTATGGATGGAGCTGCTATCAGAAAGACTTCTAAATTGGTGGGTGAAATTATAATTTCTGTCATGTAGCACCTTGAGGCAAATTTTAAAACAATTATTTGTGAATGCTACAAAGACATTATCCTACAGCATTCTCATCAATAATACAGCCCCCCAAACTGATTCAGAAGAGGGAAAACCACCATGATTCCAATTAAAGACAATAAACTGCACAGGCTTTATTATAACTCAGGTATCCCATGAGTCTATACTCCAGAAATGCCTTTTTTCACTCTCTGATGTATTGATGATATGTATTAAAACACCCTCTTGTCCACACAAACTGGGGAGGTTTKTTGGCCAAGCTTTTTCTTTTATGGAGGATAAATAAGCAAAATTCGTATTCAGCCCAGCACCTGCCAAGGCTGTCAGCTGTAGTGTTTGTCATATTTCAATCAAAGCTGAAGCCAGCCAGTCATTTTTATACTGCACAATCCCTACATACTCGAGGACCAGAATTAATGAATTAGCTATTGATTAAATTCCACTCTAGCAAATCCACCGTGGCAAATAAATGAACTACCCGGGGCACATGTAGGCCACGGCCAGACATGTCCGGGCAATCGATCAGTAGTTAGTATTCTTTTGGGATATAAGAACAGCTGATGATAATATGACATGTAGGAAAAGGCAGTGTAGAAACAGAGTCTGTTTCTGGCTGAGCAGATTATAAAGTAGGAAGGCATTTTTGATCCTTTTGCATTCATGTGTTATGACATATTTAGTCTATATATAATAGGAGAAACATGCATAAGTGTTTGCAGTACAGATAAGTACAGACAATACAGACAAAGGCATACATAAGTTAAAGCCAAGGGCAAAAGATGAGATCCTAAACTGAGTTCTTATCATCAAACAAGATTTGACTATATCTATATGTGTGACAGAAAAATAGCAAGCTTAATTTCACCCTTATATAGAGACAAATGCTCAATTCAAGCAAAATATACAAATAGCAAAGAGGAAGACAAAGTCCTTAGGAGACTGGAGAAGCAACTCCATTCTGCAGGCCATTTTGGAAGGCTCAGATCGTAGATACTAGTTATTTTCAAAAGATTTTTTTTTCTTTTGATGAAAGAAACTCTGCTAATGAGCATACTCCACCAGAAGTGGAAAATCACAGGAATGATAACACAGACACAGGAGGTTAACTGCTTTATTGTTGGTGTGATTCTGAAAAACCTGTTCGCAAATTTCGTTTTACTTTGTCTTTGGAAGATATGAACTCCCAAACAATCACTGTACAAGTTACTATTTGGCTGCTTCTAAGGACTGCAGATTTGATGCTCTCTTTACAATTAGGAAGTTTGCCCATGCCCGTGGATGTAGTGGATAGGCAGACTGCAAACAGTGGTTCAAGGAGACATAGATATGCACGCCTTTTCAGATAGCTTACTAATTCTTACTGCTGTGATAGGTGACTTTTTTTCTTACCCAGAATTATTCTAAGTTTCCATTATCAGCATCGCATTGCTCCCTGAACATTAATCTTCCTCTTCTTAACTGACAGCAGAATGTGATAATTTTCATTCCACTACACTTCTTCTCTTAACTATTTCCACTTATGCCTTATTTATTATCACAGCACAGTGATACCCAAATGGGTATGTACAATCAACCAAGGGTGAGACTTCTTTGATTGATCTTTTGGCAAAAAAACTCCAAGACAAAAGATAACAACCACTGAAAATGTTTTCAAAGTGTATACTGAATTCTTTTATGCACCTTATTCAATTTTGAGAAGACAACTTTACATTCTGGTCCCCATTCCCGCTACAAATCTCCCTGAGACATGAAAGCCACCTATAGCACAGTACCTTGAGCCAATTATGTGAATAATGGGTGCTGACAGCTGCTTTGGCTCATCTTCCACAGTGGTGATCTGGGTGCCGTTGCTCCTCACGCAGGCATACACGGTGCAGGCTTCAATCTGATGGAGAGGAACATGGGGTTCACATACTCAGCTGCAGGAATTTTTCAACTCCGCTACATGTTCAGACTTTCTCTTCACCCAAGATGTAGTTCTTTCCTATTTAACAGATTCCATACAGCCAGGAAAATACTGCAGCTTTGAGATAAGTGTATCTGCCAAAGATATACTGCACTGTATCCCATTTTCCCACACCATTTTCAAAAGAAGGGTATGTGCAGCCCTCTGGCATTAATTACTGTTTTCTATTAAATTATCACCAAAAGAGTTGCAGTGAATTTGTTTTTCTGCATGTATATGTAAACCCTGGTACACAATACTGAGTAAAAATGTGCTTTCTTTTGAGGCCTTCAGTAAGGTTTCTATTCTTACCATACATTCTGACATAAAAATAAAAATAATTTTTCCTTAGTGTTCTCTATCCCTTCATGTCTATTCTGTAAATTGAAAGTGAGAAATGCAAATAGAAATCATACAATTTTTTATGGAAAAATGCCACAGAAATAAATWCTTATTCCTTCAATTCTTGGGATTAAACTAAGAAGAGGCAAAGTGAAATAGGTAGTGAAGGACTGTAACATTGTTTCTGCATTGTCAACAGGGAAATTACTCAAAATAAAAAAAAAGCATGAAAATAAAAATAATGCAGTAAGTTTACCAGTGAGATGCACATGCATCCAAGATAGTATTGTTTCCAGGAAAAGAAGAAAAAGAATCAAAAGGAAAAAAAATAAAGGCATCTTATTTTGGTTTTACCTATCACATTGATGCAAATATAAATACTAGCAAAGCATAAGAGAAGAATAATTAACATCTCAAGCAACAGAAGGTGGCCATGGTAAATTAATATAGAAGGTCTATAAGTGAGACAGTACATTGAATTTGCATTGTTATTGAGAAAAGACAAATGTGTTTCCAAGTGGCATTCAGAAAGTCATATGTGTATTCATGGATGGAGGTTTGCTGCTTCAGAGGGGCTGGAACATGGAAATCTGTTCCGGTGTGCCTGTCTGTGATGTTTATTTATGGCATGCAGTACCTGGCTGCAAATTTTCAGAATGAAGTATACATGGTCCTACTAAGTTTGTCTCATATATAATAATGTAAACCAAAGCTTCATGAAATAGACAGGGATAGTTACAATTAAGTGTCAAAATGCATTTCTTGAATATATTAATACAAAGTCAGGACAGAAAGATTTTTTTTTTTTAATTTTTATTATTATGTTTCTGCCCACAGTATTTTGCCTTTCACTAGATATGTGACTAGAGAGGCAGAGAGAAAGGGAAAAGCAAAGAAAAAATGTTGCCGGTACTAAGACCATAGAAAGTACTATGATGATTTCAGAGATCAGCTCTGCTTCCTCCTCAAAAGGATAAGGGAAAAAATTGATAATGGGATGTCAAATGCAGCATCATTATTTCACTGTACAGATATATCATGCATGCCTGATGTTTCTTAAACAATTGTAATTTTCTTTTAATGAGTAGGAGTAGAATCTTTGCCTCTTTGTAATATATGTTGGGGCTTTGCTAATGCTGAAGCACAGAGCATTTAGGGGAAAGTAAATGGAGTTTTGACACTTTGAAAAAAGAGATAATGGAAATTTGTGTTATGAAAAGTGTACACAAACAAAAATATGGTAAAAAYAAATGTATGCCTTGTATGGATATGCACGAGCATCAGTGCAAACACATGTCCACGTGTGTAAAGAAATTTATGAAACAATATTCTTCTTGGAAATCCAAGTAGAAGCAAACGAGTAAAATTAAAGTATGTTACACAACCCAGAAAAGATATTCTAACCTGTATATCATACACGGTGAAGGGAGACAAATCTGCCAAAAGAAAGGATCCCGGCTCGCTCATTCCAGTCTTGTACTGCTGGTTATTTACATAGACAGAGTAGCCTGTGACAACACCATTCGGGTTTGAAGGCGATGTCCAGATGACACGTACAGCTGTACTGTTGATGATGACAACCTCTGGAGGGAACATGCCCTCAGGCTCTAGAAATAAAGGAAGAAACTGAATAAACTCCAGCTGTCTCTGCAAAAGCACTTGTTTAACCAAATGCAGATTAGTATTTAGGTTTAGCAAAGGGTTCACTGCTTATCTGCTTTCCTCTGATGAAGTTATCACAGTCTGTAGTCTTCTGTAAATTGGCTTATTATACTCTCAGTTAGAAATCATGAGAGCTGATGGTAAAATGCCTTACACCAGCAGCATAGTGTCAATCATCAGTAGTATGTGGCCAGTGAGATATGATGATAAATTATTCACCCATCTGCACTGCCAATATGCAAATATTATGTTTATGTCTCCCCAATCCTAATTCTTAAAAAAAAAAAAAAAAGAATAGAGCATTTTGCTTTTAAAGCAAAACCTGAGACCAAAATACCTTATGTCTGATGGAACGTGACATTATAAGCCTTATAGATGAAGCAATATGCAATATTGCCATTATGTAAATGGTTTCAAATGTTGATTACTATAGGTAATGATGAAGTCTAACATTTATTAAAAAAAAAAAAAAAAGAAAAAAACCAACACCTTCCTTAGCGTTAAATTACATAATTATCTAAGCATGTCAGAAATAACCATGCAAAGACCTATTTTTATCATAAGAACCTATCTTTACCAGTTGAAAAATTGCCCTTACCATCAATTCCTTTTTATAAACAAAAGGTGCTGACCTTTGGCATGAGAAAGGAAATGGAATCCTCCCTTAAAGTGCTTTGCTAATGACCTGGAACACTTGTTTCTGAGGTAATGATATTATAATGTTTATAATGAGACTTTATAAAGCAAAAAGATTAGAAAGACCATTCTAAACACATTTCAGATGCACAATTTTTTTTTTATTATTATTATTTTATCCTCCACCTCCACCCCCAGCTCTGCACTTGCCCACTGGCATAGAAATGAGTCATAAAGAATTTTCTTAGAGGCTGAACTTACACCCAGAGTTCCTAGTGACTCAGAAAAGACCCTGTGTACAACTGTCATGTCAAAAGCACGTCGCTTCACAGAGCAAATAGTTTAAAAAACCCATTAATTGTTCCTAAATTCCACCATTTATTGATATGAACTGAGTTCCAAACTTAGTGCACACAGACAGGAATATGAAGGAGAAGACAAGAACAAACTGGGTTAATATCTGCTATTAGAGCTTTTGCTTCTCTCTCAGTGGGACCGTTTATTGATCCACCACATGATGACAACCAGCACTTAAGCATTTTAACATTTTAGACCTTTTTCCTTTTATACCGGAAATTTTATAATGGAAGGATGACTGATCTCAACCCTAACAAAAATCAATCAATTTCATTCTCAGATTTTAAGCCAAGCTGCATTCACTGCTAACCAACCTCCATCTGAGGTAGTCACATGCACAGCTTCACTGTTGATGCTGTGGACTCCGTTAAAAACTTGAGAAAATATCTGATACTCTGTGTTGGGCTGCAAACCATCTATGACTACAGAGTTTACATCAGCCTGGATCCTCAGAGATCTTCTCTCATCAGTAGAATTCAAGAAGAGGGTGTAGTAAACAACATCTCCCTGCAAATCCTGCAGTGCTAGGAAAAGAAAGGAAAAACATTGGGATATCAACTGGGAAATTTTCAGTCAGCAAATTTCTTATCAACAACATTTATTGTGAAGAGTAAAACAAATTTTATGCAGACCCTCTTATTTAAAAAAAAAGGAAAGGTTCCATCAAATGCCTCCAATTTCACCCTTTTAAGGACTGCTCTCCCTAACTTGTCAAAATCATTAATGGTTCAGCATCCTATCCAACATTGGAAAAAGCTTTCTTTCTCTAGACATCCCCACGAAGATAATGGAATAAACAAATTAATGGATAAAACCCACTGGAAGCAGTGGTGTGCAGGCCTTTTTGCTCCTTTCCTTCAAACAACATTCCCAGAGCCCACTCCACTTCCATGTTATTCCTCTGGCCATGAATAAAGGACCTGTGCCTATGCCATAAATTCCAGTGACATTCACCTTTACCCAGACAGCCTTTTGGCCACAGTGACAGTGAGAAGCTGTGTTACTGTTTCAAAACAAGCATGATCACATCATCTACATGTAAAGCTGTAATACACTCAGAAGCATTATACATACAGGGAAAAACCCCCAAATCCTCACATTTCTTTCTAAAATGCATTTTAGCCAGCATTAACTTCCCTAGAGAAAGAAAGAAGAAACAGTACAATTTTTTGGATACACAGGGAAGGACATTCACTGGTCTGAGCTGATGGATAAGCACAGATTCCAGGCAAGTTTTCTACATTTCACYGACTCAGATGTCATCTGTTATCTTATCTGTCCTTTGTCAAACAGTTTAAGTTCAGGTCTGACTAAATGCAACTGCTTTTCCACTAGGCATCGAGAGGAAAAGTATAATTACGACAAAAACTTTAAGCACTAACACATACATCTYGAAATGACACACTGTAATACTGAACAGGACCCAGCTCACTGGGAAAGAGCATTGATAAAAGCCAAAAGCATATATCCAGACTTAACAGTCTATGGGTTTGTCATCGAAACTTTCAATCAGGAATGATAGGCTATTTTTAAGTGGTACCGATACAAGGCCTAAATCCTTAGAAGTCAGAAACCTTCAGCAGAGAAAGATAGCAAGGCAACTTATATTGAGGGCTCCCAAGTTCCCAAAGAAAATATAAAAATAATTTGAAAACTACTATCATGAAAAAGAATGAAACACTGATATACAAAATAGTTAATACACTTATTTGCAACATAGGAAGTAATAAAATATGATAAGGTTTTCAAATAATGAATGGCCTCATCTTGGTGTTTAATTTCTACATTCACAAACATATATGGAAGACATTTCTAAGATATGAATGAAAATAAAACCAGATTGCATTACCTACATCTAGAAGGTCAGGGGTTTAGATTACTAAGGTAATGAAACTTCAGTGAGCTGCTTCAGATCTATTACATTTGTCAGTTTTTATAAGCGTGCTTACTTCAGGCATGCAATTATAAAATAAAGAGACTACATTTGTTGCAATTCAGCACCCAGTCCTTACAATATCATTTGCATTTAAGTCATGAAGAAATTCCCCACTGCTGTATTAACAAACCAACTAGAGAAATTGGCTAAATTCTTTTYAAGGAGCAGAGCAAAAAGAAAGAGAATGGGGATCCTCTCATCGTGAAGGAATGTAGATGTAAATTTTTATACAAAGGGATGAAATAGGCCACAAAGACAACAGAATTTTGTGTAGTACTGCTTTATACATGTCTCACAAGTTTGCATTAACTATTTCTTCATTTTCACTATTCTCATTCTGCAGAAAGAGCACTAATAAATACAAACATGAGTGAGGAAAGAGCAAAATGGGCACATTTTTTTTCCCTATTTCTTTCCTCTCCTTTCAAGGACATCTAGGTACATTATAAATCAAGGCGAGGACTGTGTTTCCTCTGAGAGTGAGGCAGGCCATGGCAAGTGATGGCAGGTTAACATCTAGTTACTGGAATAAATACTAAGCACACTTACTTGGTTTTGACCATTCCACTTCCACAGCAGTGTGATTAACAGCACGTGCAACGAGGACACTTCCTTTCTCTGGTAATCCTGCTAATGTAGTAGCTATCACTTCTTCACTTGATGTATATCCTACCTCGTTGTGCACTATGAGCTTGTACTCATATGTTGTGTACCTGAGACATTTTAAAAATAATTAAACGGAATGAAAAATGCAGACATAGAAAATATTTGCTGTAAACCTTCTGCCTGTGCCAAAGTTTTGTTGTTTCTTGTCTCCCTGCACAAAAATTCATCTGTATGGTATGCACCAATGACGACTTCATAAGAGGCATCTATTTTGTGGAAATAATTCAGCACGATTAACATGGTAACAAAAATAAAACACATTATTTCACTTCTTCATAGCTGTAGCTTGTGAGGTGTTGAGAGATTATAGCTCAATTCAATATGTAATTACAGCAGTGGCAACCTGCCAAAATTTGGATCAGAATTTAATCAAATGAGGCTTTTTTCCTCTTTTGGGAAACCCATTGATTTTAACTTGCAGAGTCTCATTTGTAAAAGGGATTCACCACACAGTCAGGACTCTTCTACTACAAAAACATCCAAAAAAGGCACTTAGGAGTTCAAACTCATTTAATAAAGTAATTTTCCTCATAACTTTGCATATTCCAATTACACAGCTTTATTAAATACTACATGTGTATTTAGGAAACCAAGTGACTGTCATGTCATCTTTTCTTCCCTATATCAAAAGGCATATCAATGTACTTTAAGTGGGATTTCATAATCTCAAATTTAATTTCCTCATAAAAAGCCTCGCACAAAACTGCACAAAGACAGAAACTCAGGATCATCTTGTTCAAATTTTCACTGAAGCTGCAACACATTGGGATAAACGTCTACAAACGCAATAAGGGAGTGTACAGTAAATGCCTAATGTTTAGAGATTTTAGTACAAAAACTACTCACTCACAGTGTGTATTTACTTTACTTTTTTAATATTTAATTTAGACACTTTACTACAACACCATGATTTTCGAAAGAACTAAGCTTTAGCAGTCCCACAGAGAAGAAAGCAAATTAATGGGAACTCACTAGTTCCAACTCTAACTATATGCATTGACGAACAGGGAAAGTATACAAAACACATCTTATTTCTCTCTCTGCATCTTCTGTCACTTGCAAATATGGAGATTTATCTTGGACATTGTAGCACACATAAAATAAAAAAAAAGAAAGGACTCTAGTCTTGCAATTTACTGATGAGAATTGAGATTCGTTTTTTGATCCATATTTTCAACAATGAAAATGAGTTTGCCATAGCCTATCAGAAATGAAGAAACCATCTGCAAAGTTCAGTAATTCTGAAACATGTTTAAAGTATGACAAATGAAAATAAATGCTGATATATGAATTTTCTTTCAGGGAAAAATAAGGCTTGAGTGCTTGAGCCCCTCTGCAGCATCTTCTCTCCAGCCACAAACTCATCCTGAGTTGTTGGCTGCAAAAACATAGCTGCAGTTGCAGAACCCTCCCCAAGAGAAGTATTCAGATATGTCCAAGGGTTAAGCACACTTTTTTGGCCATAGCTTATTCAGCCCAAAATGTCATGGTGCCTAATGACTGGTCACTGAGGCTCTGTCTGAATGTATTGCCCCCTCTGAATCACTGACATAACTGCTGCACACACCAGCACCACTGAAATATGCAAAGCTAAAACCAAAGGCAGCTCTATGCAAACTTTCAAGCCTGGTTGAAATAAAGAAATGGACCCTTGAGCAGGATTGGTACAAGAACAGATCCGTGAGCAGTTATTGCAACAGATGGAAATGAGCAGTGACTATCAGCAAGTAGGCAGTAGCAAGCCAGAGGCTGTAGCCCTCAGCTCAGTTCAGCGTGTCTCTGACAGGAGCAGAGGTCACGTTCTCCTGATTCCCATTGTGCTCAGGAGGGATGCTCACACAATTTTTACAGAAGTAGAAGGAAAGCATAGATATTTGAGGGTCAGTGATTGATGTGGAGTTCTCATAAAGCACGCTAGCACAGAGAACACACACACCCTGAAACTATCCATGAGGGTTTTCCTGAGACTCTACCTACAAAAACCCAATGCAGAATCCATGCTGAATTTTCCATTACAATTTCTTCATTTGTGTGTTTTGTCTTAAGGAGCAATAGTCTTGACTTCAAGATGTAGAAACTAAAGTTGATAAGAGCAAATGTCTTGCTCTACCCCACACAGCAGGTCTGTTACATACTGAGGAACAGAGAATACACTCCATTTCCCAGCTCTCAACACCCTGCATTTAATTGTGATGAAGCTAACACAATAAAATCAGGTTAAAAAGAAAACATTGCTGAAAACAAGTTTCAGATGTTTCCCTCAAACATGCATTCTGCCTGTGCTATAACTTTGCCAACACACAAATCTAGAGCATCTGTACACGTAAATCTAAATGGTTTGATTGCATGAGCATATCGATGCTAAAATTTCATGAGATTTTTATTTTCATTTGTTTTTCAAAGCAAAACAATGTATAAGTCAAGAATGACAGACTAATAATAAATCCCTGCATATTAGAATGATTAACACCAAAGATGATGACAAAAAATATTTCATTACATAATTAATATGTTCACTACATAAAGACACAAGAAATACTTTGAACTATTAAACATACACTATACAAAATGCCAGCATTTGTTTTTATAGTTTTTGTAATCTCACCTGCTAAGACCCTTATCTTCATAAAACCACTGAGTTCCTGAGTAAATATTGTGCCACAGATTTAAATCTTCAGGGGGATTTGATGCAAGTGGTTGCTGGATTTTACGTCTCAGGAGCTCATATCTAACACAAAAGACAAGCAGAACACCAGGATTATCTCAACTAATGTTATTACACACATACAAAAAAAAAAGAACCCAACCAGGTTTTTTTAAAGCCACACATTATTTTGTTTTTACAGCTGTAAACTTCCTCAGATAAACATTCTTTTTAATGTTTCATGATTTAAAACATTCAATTACTTTAAAAAAAAGGAAACTACTTTGAAAATGGAAAATGAAGCATTTCCACTTGAAAAAAAAACTAGTTTATTCAATGATTTATGGATTTTAAACTTTGTGGAAATGTTATCAAGACCAAGTCCAAATAGCCCACTAACAGTGTCTTATGTAGACTTGCATGATAAGCACCGGTTACTCCAGAATATGAAAGGATTATGTCTCTTTCTTGCAAATGTACTGAAACAAAGAGCACTGCCATTATTATTTTACTATTAGTAGTAGCTTAAGTGTGCCTTGGTACTTGAAGTGTTTGCAAATAACCACAGTGTAAATTACAGGAGAAAAGAGGCACAAAATGAGTTAACTATTCCATCCATCTGTAGACCTTAGCAAGGCACCTTTGTATTTGGGTAGAAATTCATGATGTGAGCTTGAAAGACCAAACTATTTCATCCTGGTTTTAATTGGTATCTAAAGCAGTATTCCTGTCTCTGTTCCAAACAGCAGGTCAGCCAAAGCCCATCTTTCATCAGGTCAGCCATGAGACTGCCTGATTTGGAAAACATGCTTTCCACCCAGGCTGCATCACAAACTCTCCATCACCTTTTACACAAAACCTTTATGGAATTTAACATAAATTAGATCACTTAGTGCCTACACAAATGAAAGGGGATAATATTATAGTTTGCATTTCCTAATCGTTCTAGGGATTACAAAGGAAACTGCACTCTAAAGGAAACAAAATTAGATATATTTGTTCAAAATTTTTAGGATTATTACTCTTTATTACATTCCTCMGGACTGTATAATTTATTCTTTCAATAATTGTTTCAGTTTGATTGTGGTGTTCTGTTAGAAAAACACCAGATGCTTGTACCCTTCTTACCAGTTATAGAACCAGTCTGAAATTCCTTTCAATGGTGAGCTGCAGTTTTAATAAAACTATAGATACAACAGTGTTTCTACTGGTGCCTAACAATTTAGGGTCATATGCRTATATATTCACTTAAATACACAACTTGATTCTTTAAAGTGCTGAGCTGCTCTGTTTCATCCTGTCCCTGCCTCCCATTCTGGAAAGGTGCTTACTGCTAAATGCCAGACAAAGTACGTGGATACTCAGGAAGATCTTAAACACTCTCATTTGCAGTGCAGATTTGTGAAAATGTTTCCATGTTTAATTATTCTGCAGAACACCTTGGTGTGCGTCACCACTCTGATGCAATTATTAGGCTGACTAGTGGCTTTCGGTGTAATTTGACTTCTTAAAGTTAAGATCATCTCCAGTCTGATAAGGACATGTTGGACAATACCATTCCAGATTTGAGACCCTGAATTAAGAGGTGTTTAACAGGTACTGCACACAGTGATTTAGTATTTCTTCAAAACCAGAAATCAACTGAGCTGCTCTTACAAGAGATCTGACACTTCCTGTGCTCCATGGCATCTAGGGAGTACATGCACAACTTCCAACAACTTTTGCCCTTGAGTTTAGGGAATAATCCTCAACAGGTACAAGCAAGAATTGTGCCACTTATTGATGCCAAACAGAATTACTGCAGAAGTTGGGATTGTAACTTCAGAAATTAAATAGCAAAAACTAATTAAACTCTAACTCTGTAAAAAAAATCAAATGACTTTATAACAAGAACAACTCTCACATGAGTGGTTCATCAGTGTCAACCCAAAGACAGATCATTACAGCTTTACAGGAAACCATCCTGGCATATTCTGTCCAATATATTTCATAGACGAGTCTTGAAAAACATCAAATCTTTTTGAACACTGAGTGGCGATCATGTGTAAATCACCCCCACTGGCAGCTGCTGCTGCTACTCTGCTTGCTGCAGACTTCTTGTTCCATCATGCTGTACAGAGCAGCTGCTTCAGTGGTTGTTCTTGTTGAGGGCAGCATGGCACACCATGAAAGAAATGAAATCTGCAGATGTAGGTCGTGCTGAATTACTTCAATAATCTATGGTAAAATGGTCATGTTGTTAACCCCAGAATAACAGACACTGCTTTTCTGAAACTTCAAATT
The DNA here is from genome assembly GCA_003713295.1 of Parotia lawesii. Classification (NCBI taxonomy): domain Eukaryota; kingdom Metazoa; phylum Chordata; class Aves; order Passeriformes; family Paradisaeidae; genus Parotia; species Parotia lawesii. Next base: position 81,316 of record RAHM01000160.1, read on the forward strand.
TTACTGTAGAGCAATCATCATTTCATTCAGCTGTAGTGTGCCCTAATTAAGCCTGAAGAAAAAGTCAAGCTACTGTGCTGTAATAACATACGCAACTGAAACGGCGTTACATGATAATTATTGAACCCATCAGTGCACCTAGAAGAGAGCTACTAACCAGAACATATGGAGTACAGAGCTATAATTCCATGCACAATGTTAGACGACACGTTAAAGCACTAGAATGAAAGATTTGACATTTTTTATTGTGTATATATAAAGATACATTTATCTTTATAAACCTTTATGCATTCAAATCCGTATTTTTTTAATGTGTATCTACACACACACGCTCAGTAATCAACATTCAAGTCAAGATTCCCATCCCATCGTTCCAGACAAATCTCAGAGGAGATTCCTTTCTTTGGCTCCTGTGCTGAAATCCAGCCTGCTATACCCAGCACTTCTTTGCATTTCCTATTTCGGCTATGCCCTCACACTTTTAGCATTTTAACTTCCATTTTCTTATGCATTCATTGAAAATTTATTCATCATTTAATTTTTGAAGATTATTTCATGTCATCATCCTTCCAAATGGTCACTTTCTCTTAATGTGGAATAACCCAGAGCATTGAGAATATTGGATGTGTTAATTACTCATGTTTACAGAGATCTCTTCTTTTTCTTGTCATTTTATTGGTGGAACTTGTTGCCTGAACTCATCACCAAAAAGTGGCTGATGCTGCAGCCCAAACCATGTCTGACTTTGCAAATATCATGTGCTTCCTCATTCTGGTTTTTCAGACAGCACTGATCTGAAAGACTCAGAGCCTTCCAGCACAGACAACACACTTGTTGGAACAATCCTGGCTCTTCTCTGAGCCCTAAAAAGGAATTTTTAAAAGTCCAAAATTAAGAGATCACATGACAAAGTCTGCATTGCTCAGAATTTTCTGAGTCACATTTAGGGAAGGAGAAGCAAACTGCTCTCTCAGTCTCGGCTTACCTCAGATGGGGACCATTGGGCCTCAGTGGTGGTTGCCAAGAGATGGCAATAAAGGATTCACTGATTGGAGTCACGGACAAGGGACTGACACTCTGAGGAACTGTCGAGGGTGTGGTTACTCTTGTAGGCAAACTCTCTGTGCAGCCTCCTAGAAAGCCATCACCTCCAGTACAAGCAATCACTGTGACAGAGTAGTTTGTGTAGGGAACAAGATTGGTCACCAAATGACTCAACCTCGACGAAGGGTTCCCAGCGATGACAATGCGTGGGTCAGGCATGCGAATCTCATAGTTAAGGATTTCTCCATTTGGTATCAAGGGAGGTTTCCAGGAGACCTGAAGGAGGAGGAAAAAAAATTAACAGATTTCTTACAGTCAGATTTCAGAAATACAGACACAATGTGCTACAGCTGGACATAAGCAGGATCTGAAGATGTTCTTTTCCATCAAAACAGACTTTTATTTTTCAAGGGAAATCAGTTAAAAATCTAATCTTTAATTTTGGTGAGGTCCGCAGTAACAGTTGTAGCCATTGAAAAATCTATTACTTTGCTTTACCAGTAAAATGTGAATGCTCCACGTCATTCAAAATTCCATGAGATGTTCAGCTGCATTAGCAAAAGTACACTAATTATAATAAGTATCACTAATTGTCATTTATTTTCTTAAGGTTTATTACCTTAGGTGTGCTCGACTATCAAGGGCACAGTAAAAACAAATCTTATTTTGTGTTTGCACAATTTTCAGAAAGTTGTAACTGCATTAGCACCAATAAGAAAACAGATTTTTCTGCACTCTTCATATGATGAAATATGCAGGTTTTCCCTTTTAATTTTAATTAACATATTACACTGGTAAATATAAGACAAAGAAGAGGCACAATTTTCCATTTTAGGAACTATAAAATTATACTGAGAAAACTTTATGACAAAAAGACTGGAAAGTTCATGCAGAATTCATGGGGTTTATTTATTTGTATATAGGTAGACATACACATGCACATATATATATGTATACATACTTCTACCTTTACTGTGGTTTTACTCTTACTAAACTGAGGTTAGATGGGGTTTAAGTTTTTAGTTTGTTTGGAGTTTTTATAGCACATATATATATATATATATATATATATATATAATTTTTTTTCTTACCAGCTCCACTGAGGAATCACACTCAAATAATTGCAATACAAAGTGCATGGATGTTCTAAATTATTTTTTAAGGCTTTTTGCCATGGTACCATGACAGAAGGGACTTCAGATTGGCACAACGAGGACATGTAACTTAACATGTATTAAGAATCTCAAAGTTTCATAAAGGTAGTGTAGAAGCCTCTATCAATACTCATTTCCCTAGAAATCCCAGTGCAGGAAGCATACAAGCTTTGCTTTGCTCTGGGACTGTTTTCCTTGCCATTTACCCACTCATCTATAACAATTGCTGTCTCTTTTCCTCCCAGGCAAGAGATAATTAAGGACTGTATCCAGCATAGAAAAGAACACAGAAACTGAGAAAACCTAGATATGCCTAAAACCTAGGTGTGCATAGAACAAAATGAACAAAGACAATACTGAAGTGTTAAATAGTAATACCACGATACTTTAGTTTCAGTTAATTTCATCTTTTTCCTTAATTTTCTCCRGTCYCCAAAATATCTTTTAAAAAAAAGTATCTTTAAAATAAAAGTACATCTTTAAATAAAAGTATCTTTTAAAATGTATATGCACAATTACACATGGCTGTGGAAACAGAGAAGCTTGATTTATAAAATGGTTTTTAAAAGGCCCTTGGGATTACAAAATGTTGTATCTTAGGTACAGAAAGACCTCTTAGGCCATCAGACTGTAAGAAACCTGGCAGCAAAGTGCTGGAGAAAGCTGAAGGATTTTGATAACAGATTCTGGAATACTATTAAACAGAGAATTAGAAACAGGGTGATCTTGAGTAAAGACAGCAAAACCAAGATTATTGGTGCCCACATAGGAAAGGCTTAGCTCTGGCTAATTATCAAATGTTGTATTCATATTTCTGTTGCTTCTGGCCCCAAATCACGTTCAAACAAATAAAGAAAATACTACTGATAAAGCAAGGCAAAATTTCACACAAGGCAGGAATTGATTTTGCACCATTCTCACAGACATTCAGCAGAACTCTCATTTTGAAGTATTTCATGTGATCTAGTGATAAGCTTAGGAAACAGAAGAATGGATAATTAGCACAGACAACAGAAAAAGTTTTCAAGTACAAGTATGTGCTGGTTTTGGCTGGGAAGAGTTAACTTCAGAGTAGAACGGGGTTAGTAAGGGGCTGTTTCAGATTTGTGCTGAAAACAGTGTTGGTAACACCAGGATGGTTTTGTTATTGCTGAGCAGCACTTACAAAGGGTCAAGGCCTCTTCTGCCTCTCACCCCAGGAACAGAGCAAGAGGCAAGGGACACAAGTCGAAACAAGGGAAGTAAAGGCAAAGAAAAGCAAGGGTTACATAATCAGAAACTGGAACAGGTTGCCCACACAGGCTGTACAATTCTTGGATATGCAAGGATGGAGTACCTATCCTGAAATTCTGTCTCAGTGTAGATAACATAGTTGATGCCTTTTTATCTGAATATTAATAAAGCAAATCTGTCAGCATTGGTGTAAAAAGACTTCTTATTGCTTAATGCAAGGTAGCTTCTAATAAAAGAACTATATGCCAAATACTTTGAAAAATTCCTAATACTACACTCTCAGAGGATAAAAGTGTCTAAAAATGTTCACCTTGTACCAAAACTTATCTCCTGGAAGAGACAATGAGTTATTTTCTAATCACATTTCATTTTCAATGCCTAGCTTTTGCATCTAAACCCACAAAATTACTCTAATTCAACTTGTGCAAGATTCACCATACCCTGTAACCCCTTCACATAAAGGAACAGATAAATACCATAGCAGGAGAACAGAGGCTGCTCCATAACCTCAGCTCCTGAGTTTTACACAGCACATGCACTAGCTGGTACACTTGAAAAAACTCCCAGGTGTTGCTTCGCAGCATTTGTTGTGCTCTAGCACATAGAGTATCTCATACTCTAAGTAAAATAGATACTTTGTGGGGCTTACACTGGGAAATTTCTTTAAATTTTAAGATTTTTTTCCTAAGAGAAATAAAAACCATTCTGAACAAAGGGTATATTCAGTCAGCAGCACACACAATGCAACTTATTTTTGTCTGGGCACAGATATCTCACACAAAGATACGTAGATCTGTTGTTGCTTTGATTAATATTTTTTTAAACTAGGTAACGGGATGACCAAGGATACTCCCTAACCCTGCTGTGTCACTTGACCTGCTTAGAATTACCTGTGTCACCTGGGAATGACAGGATATGCAATCCCTCACAAATGTCTCTTGTCAAGAGGCAAGGGACCGCCTGACCCATAATTGAAGATGATGGAGCCAGCCTGGCTAACACAMATGTGGCACTACTGGACCTCTTCTCCACTCTGAGGTGCCAAGGTTTGAGGTAAGAGCTTGGCAATGCATGAAAGCAGGAAAGCTCACTAGACAGGCTGCGTTGGAAGCAGTAACAGTTTGTTCATTGATTTGAAGCTCAGCACTGAGACCATGAAAGAGGATGCCCATGAGGAAGAGAGAATAAGGTAACTACTGGGAGAGATTAACTGATTCAATGTAATGACTCTGGAAGCTTTCATTTAAAGATCAAAGGACCTTATTTTCTCCACCACAAAATTTAAAGAGACAGAAATTAGCCATTTTCCCCCCATTAAACAGTTATAACCTTGGAATTTTTTTCCTTTTTTGACAGCAGTTGGAACCCTGCAACTTAATTCCAAGCTATCTGAGGAGAGGCATTCGCACATGTAAGCTATTTTACTGTTCAGGCCTGGCTTCAACAGTTTGCTTTTAAATCAGTGTTTGGCTTCATTTTATTCTCATTTCTCCTAGATACTGCTTGTAACCTCTACAAACAGAATGTAATAAATATACTACTGAGAGCTTTTCACTGTTGGTCTCAAAGCACACTGTAAGTCTCAAATTGCAAATATTATTATTCCAGTTTTAGAGACAGAAAGACTAAATCCCAGACTAAATCACATATTAGAAAGAAGCAAAACTCCAAACAAAGATCTGCTACCCTAATTCTGCATTCCAGCCACTGGACTATAGTCCTCTGACAACCTCCCAGCTCCCCCAAAATACTTGGGAGATGAATTTCCTCCTAAATTCTTATCTGTCTTAACAGAAATTATTGTGGGTTCAATGAAGAGCCAGGATCATACTGGAAATGCAGATTCTGAGAAAGGTCACTGATCGTTCCACTCATACACCATGCACAGGAGTCACACCCAGCTTCAGCAAGGACTACCACAGAAGAACAGCATGATCAAGTTTGCAGTAGCAGATTGCTACTACAAAAACTCCTAGAACTTTGCTTGTGTAATGGGAGAACCAAAAGAACATTTATTTATGATCCTAAACACCTACATTAGTGTTTCCACTTTATCAAAGGCAGAGGGATGATGCTGATGAAACCCCACTGTATAATCCATACCAAACTAGCAAGCTGTGCAAGAAATCACAGGCCTTATGTGGAAAACCTCTAGTGTGCAAGTTAAGGTTGTTCCTGTGGGTGTCGGAATATCCTAAGTCATTCAAGCAGCACTTATGTGTCAAATGAACCAAGGTCTCACTGACCTTAGCAGCATTACAAGGCAATCTTCACACAAGGATTGATCACTCCTAAACAATTTCCCCGATGCACCAGGCATACCTGCATAAAACTGGAAGGGTGGTGAACAAAGTCCAAGCCCTTTTTTTCCCTTTCCCAGCACGATGCTGTTACCTGGGCTTACTGCATCTCCCTTTAGCAGACACAGCTTGGGAATCAGGGTTGTTTCCATTCTCGAAATTATGTTCTGGGCTAACTGCAGACTGAAGTGTTTGGAGGATGAAATAGCAACAGGGAGTTTTAACCTGGAATAGAGGAAGGGTCTTCAGAGCCTCATTCTCTGCCACATAAGGACCTGCAGAGTAGGAGCACTGAAGGATCACCTCACTGTTAGTCACCGATTTCAGTGACCTTGGAGTAATTAGCATTGCTTCCAACACTTTGTAATCAGAAGCAACTTCACAGGACAGCAAACATTAATGCGTGAGACAAAAAAACCCCAGCTCCAGAACATGTGCCTATAACTAATTCTGTGGGAAATAGAAAATAGATAAAGAAAACACCACCTTTTTCATGGATGATACTCTAACTACAGGGTCTGTTGCTTTAAATGTGTCAGTGATATCTATTCCTTACAGCTGAAATCTTTCTCCTGTGTATTTTAATCCCAGCCTATTTACAGAACAACAGGCATTTAGCAGTCCACTATCCAGCTTCTGGGCTAATGAAGAACAGAAGACAACTATAAAAATAGAGCCTTGTTTATTTGTGTTTGCTCACTTGCATATCCAATTTAGTAGTGAAATTTGAGAAATAGCTACTAGAAAAGTTTATCGCTGTGGCAATAAATGATAATCTACTGCATTGAAAGAGTACAGATGGCAACTCTTGAAGATCCTGTGGACAGCAAACTAATGACGTTGTTCAATCTGTAGGGTGTAATAGCAGCTTTCTCTGCTTCAGTTTCTTCTATACAAAGAAAAGAATGGCAGGTGAATGGCTAAGTAAGAGACTGTCATCTCTGTGGGTAACAACAAACATGAATGACAATTGAATTAAAAAGCCTATAACCCTTCCTCAGTCAGAGAACTCAAGAGGAAATACTTCAGAAAAATAAATAATCCATGGAAAATCAATGACATTGTTGCATCAATATGCAAAACAAACAAACAAAAAAGAGAAATTAGAATGGCAGTTAGGTGCCACACAATCACCACGGCCCTTCATTCCTCACAGGCAACATATATAACATTYATTAAGAGAGAAGTAATAATAATTTTTTTTATTTTTCTCATTTTGCATCTAGTCAAATTGCAGGAAGTTTCTGTAAATGATGTTACTATAAAGGAATGGCACAGCACCAGAACTATATGTCAAAGAGGTACTTATTCCATCCAGCCAGCAAGAAACCATTCTCTTATAAACTCTTTATAAACACTAAAAAGAAAAAAAAAGTTTCCCCTGGAGAGAAACATCAGGATTATGCACAACTGACGCCAACTTCTATCTTGAGAAAAAAGTTACATGAAGGATGATAGGAAATGGCTGCAGCTTTTTATCTATCAGTGGTCAGTGAGGAGGAGCAACACAAGCAATGTGAGCCAGCATGTCTCTGGTTAAGCCAACAATTAAGACTACAGCTGCCTTTTCCAGGCCAAAATCCTCAAGGAAGAACCACAGCAGCAAAAGGGAATTCCTCCTATCAAAAGTTATAAGGCCAAAGTGGGAATATTTGCATACTACAGTTAATTTGGTTCAGTGTACCGAGCCACATAATGCCTTTCCTACACAAAGAACTCCATTAAATAATAATTATTCACTGTGTAAACCAGCCTCTTTCTCAAGCCACTCAACCTAGCTACATTTCCGAATGTCATATCAGTGTGAAGTGTGAGATTGAAGCAGCACACCAATTGCAACCCTCACAAGAAAAGGAAACAATTTCTTTTCTACTTCTGTACATTAGGGTATAGCAAATCTTGTGTAACAGGAATAATGTTCATGGCATTGGCATATACTAAATAAACGGCTTTTGCAGTTGCTGAATACCTCCACTTCACTTTGGCATTTAATCAGCCACAAAAGCAGTTTATTGCGCATTATACTCCGCTACCATGAACATTATCAATTCAGCAAATATTAAAAAATATCATGCAGGTGTCACAGAAATGGGTACTTCAAAAATTATCGACAGCCTTACACTTTCTGTTGCACAAAGGAAAGCAAGTTAAATGTTATGGAGAGATACTGGTGAATTCTGATTAAAATTAAATGTTAAAGGAGCACACACACATCAGAAGTGTTTATGCCGAGAGTGACCTACCGTGCTGATATTTTCCTCCTTGCAGAGTGAAAGCTTTGGTCTATGAAAATAAGCTGTATACTCAAGTGAGTATTATCCTGGAGCACTTTGAATTCTTCACATCCTCAAATCATTTTTATTGATTCAATGACTAAATAAAGGAATGGAAATATGTTTTTCTTTTTTGTAAATTCTCTCTGTTTTCAGTAGCAGTAAATATTTGCGCTCATGGTTTACGGATTGGTTGCACTGACAGCTGAAAGCCTCTATTGATTTGCAACCGCGGCTTGGTAAAGGAGCCTCTTGCTAATTTTCCCACAGCGCCCTTCCAATACATTCTGCTCTAACCTGGGAGGACAGCTCTCTCTAGGGTGAGAGGTAATTAAAATCTCCTTCCCAAAGAGATGGCTTGTTTTCCACCCTGTGCTTAAGAGCCTACCATCATAGACACTGAGATAAGAGCACTGTACAGCACAAAGGACTCCACAAATTTGGTTTGAACACTACATAGGTGATATGTGCACTGCAGGTGTGCTGGGCTTGAGCTACTCAGGAGGGAAAGTATGCCTTTCTAGGACTCTTAGGGGCACCAATGTAAAGCAATTCCATACCAATCCATCCTATTTCCACACAGGAAAACATTTCAACCACTAAGTGGCAATCCTTGCAGAATACTGCACAGCCATTCTATCTCTGCAAGTAGCAATTTCTGTGGTGAAGGGACACAGTGAGTTTGCAGGTCTCCACCCTAGTTCAAGAGAATTTGGGCAAAACCCCCAAATGTTTTGCAAACAGGTACTTCCTTGTTCTTCTTGTACTCTCCCAGTACACAGCATTCACACAAGACCGCCTCAGGTATACAGAGAARCCCTGAGTGGTCTCAGAGCCCTACTACTCTGACATGAATTTGCCATAAAAATGCAGGGAAGGAAAGAACACCACCACTAGCAAGCTAATCCATCTGACAGATCTGTAAGAAGACCGACAAGTAAGATGAAATCCCAGTCGCTTCCTCTGGTGCTCCCATCTGCAAACAAGCAGAAGGTGAGAAAACTGCTGGGTGCAGCAAGCCTTGTCTATTATCTCTTCAGTGATGAAGGGTAATGAACTCTTCTGCAACTACAGCTTTGCTTCATTTTTTTTAAAGAGATAAGAAATACTTTATTATTAGAATAATAAATGCTAAAAATATTAAATAAATGTCTTGCTGACCTGGACAAGTGAGAGAAACATGTCGGCGATTGAATCACGGACACAGACTGGCAGGCAATCTGAATCGTTTATTCAAAGGAGTGAGTTGGTTTTATACACTTTTCTAAGGCACAGTATTTCCTTATATGGCATGACCTATCCTGTGTTGCCACATCAGCAACACACTTCGTAGGGGTCTGACTGTGATACCTCCTCCCCCCAGGGCCCGGTGGAGACAAGCCTCTGTGTGCTGCCATGTGCTCCTTTGTTCTGCCATGTGCTTCTGCAGGCACGTTTTACAGCTCACAACCCAATTCTACCTTATAATTCCCCATAGAAATGTTAAGATTTTTAAGAAGTCTTAGAATCTTAGAAATCAGAACTGAAGTAATATCTCAGCCATGGGATACTCACTGCACAGGAACTGTACCAAGTGTTCCCGACTTTCTCTCGCTTATGATGAATACCAAATGGAACAATATTAAGTAAATCGAAATACTTGATAAATACTAGAATTTATGTCGATACCAGCAAAGAAGCAATGCCCTGTACAGTAAAAGAGAGAATTTAGCAAGAGATACTCAGAAGTGAGATATTTGGAGAGGCGTACATCTAAGTCACTTCTCTCAATTCAATGCTGCCACCTTAAACTATTTTGAACATTTGAACTTAAATATTTAAAATTCATGAAAATTGACAGTAAAACCAAGTCATGGAAATAAAAACATCCAGGCTTCAGCATTTTTGGCAAAAATTAATCCTAACAGATCCAAAAAATATTTGTCTCCAGGTGGAAAACACAAGTCCGAGACTACACGAGCAGCAGTGGCAGTAAATTGGACCACCATTCATAGAGGAGTCCATACAGTTTGGATATTAAAGGGCTTGAAAGAGTTTTGAATATTAATGACAGGCTGGGGAAGAAGAAGGAAAATAAGCACTTGACCTCTTCAGTAAGAAAGGAAAACAAATTTAAAAAGCAATGCTGTATTGCAATTTAATTCTTATAGAGTGAAAACTGCATTGCCTGACTTCAGATTACAGAAGAAATAAATGACCCAACTGACTTTCAGTATTGGTAGATTACTTAATCTCAGAGTTGAGCAAAATACAATGAAAATTCAACTGAACACACACGTCTGATCTCAGAAAAAGACATCCAGTAAAGATGTCTTACAACTGCTGGTAACTCACCAGCTTTTAAAGCTAGGATTGAGTGTTGAATGCACTTGGCAAAAGAAAAACAGGGGTAAGACATAAAATTATTATGTTCTTACCACATTAACTGGAGCTTCAAAGGTTGCAGTGAGTCTTTGTGCTCAGAGTTGAAGCCAATGCGTAAAAGCTCACACAGGGAAATGTGGACATGTGGGTAAGCACATGATTGAACTAGAGCTACTATTTACTCAGCATTGCAGCTTCTGGCAAATCCATGAAAAATGCTTTATTATAAATTGTGGGGAATATTAAGATATATCTATAGAAGCACAGAGGGCAGAGTGCTGGAAGTAGATTGCCCAAATCTTCAATAAGCAGTCTGGCAATTCATCATAATTACTAGTGGTCGATCGTTATTAATTCTTACAGTAACCATTGTACTCATATTGAACTGATTTGCAATTAACACGGAGGTAACATGCGATTCCTTAGAAATTAAAACGTAATTTTATAAGCTCAGGATTTTTTTGTCTAATAGTGAAGAGCTTTTTTTCATAGCTTAAAATTATGCGTGAACAAAGAAAAAAAATCAGCATTGGTTTACTGCTGAAATTCATACCCTCAAACTATTCAGATTGCATTGGTAACACCACTCTGTTTACCTTTTGAAAATACAATGTATACCAAAAATAATAAATCTAACAGATGAACTTCAATCTTATGCAAATGTCCTTTGTTTTGTGCTCTGGTGAGCAAGCTACTGTACCAATACTTTTGGCATTAGTACAAGACTGAATCCATGGAAGCATGTGTGTATTTACACAAAAGAGGCTTCTAAGCTACAAAAATCCCTCTTGTTTGGTTACACTAATTTCCCTTGAATGAAGTTTGTATGCAAGCCAAAACAATGGTAGTTATCCTGTCCTCTAGAGTTCATTCCCAACAGAACGATGTGAATAATTGAAAACTTCCTACGTAGTCCTGTAAGACTCCTCTTTCGTAAATCAGGAGAACAAAAATGCTATTTTTTCTTCATTAGCCATTAAAAAAAAATCTGATACTTATACAGAAGACTTAATTACAGAAAAAAAACCCCTTTTATACTTCTTAGCATTTTCATGAAGTCTTGAAATTTTGGAGAAGGTAGTAGGTCATTTTCTGATCTGATTAGGGAGTTAAAAGTAATCATTCAAGTTTAATATTGAAAACACATCAGGTGTGTAAGGAAGAAAATGAACTGGAATATAATGCCAGAGGCTGGTTTAAAGGAAAAAAAAAAATGGAAAGGAATCTAATGCTTTTGAGCCAAAGCACAGACACTAATTATTCAACTACCCCTGCAGCAATGAAGTCTGTTGGCTCAGCCAGTAGATGTCTCTCTTAAATACACAGTTGCTACAAGGAAAACATGTTAAAGCCATGAGGCAATGCGAATTATTCCTACCTTCACTGAATAGGGTCCCAGCGCTTCTGCATCAGGTGGCTGAACACCAGCAGGTCTTGATGGTCTGGTGGTAACTTCTGCCCAGGCACTGCTGTTTGTGCCCCCGTGAAGGGTGCTCATCAGCACTCTGTACTCAAATTTCTGCCAAGGGCTCAGAGCAGTGCTCTGGTCAATGTAGCTCATGGACTGACTGAGGGGGAGAGACACCACAGTTGAGATCTGTTCTGTTCCTTTCACCCTCCTCTCTATTGTAACGTTTTCCACCAAACCGTTTGGGCGAGCAGGTGGTTGCCAGGATATGACCACAGAAGTTGGAGTATCAGAATAGAGTTCTGGAGCAGGAATATCCTCAGGGGCGTCTGGAAGAGTCTGCATTTCTGGGGTTGTGGGTGAAAGAGAGCATCCTTTAGAAGTGCATCCTTCTACCTGAAACACATAGACAGTGTAAGGACTCAAGTCTTCTACAGTGCAGTTTGATGTGGTTCCTGGCACTGTAGCATGCAGTTGGCCATTTTGGTAAATATTATAATGAGTGATAATGCCATTTGGCTTTAAAGGATGCTGCCAGGTGATGCTTGCTGCCCTTGCTGTAACATCCAATAGAAGTGGTGGATCTAAAGGTCCAGGCTCTGTAACAGAAAAAAAAAAAAAAAAAGGAAAGGAAAGAGAAATTACTAATAGTCTGTGATTTTTAAAATCAGCATCAGCAAGAAGTACTCGCCAAACGAGGCTCAAAAATCACAAAAGGAGCTCCGATCTACTAAACAGCCTGTTTCTTTGGGAAATGTAGGCCCAAATATTCATGGGGTGAATATGGCTGTCTTCTCAAAGGCAAGCTCCTCACCTTCCCTCATCCCAACCTTCCTCCCTCCTCTTCTGCATCCTTTTTCCTCCTGTGTCTCAGAAGTGCCCTATCAATGCTGTTTGCATGAGGAGAAAGCGTATGGCTCAGTATCACCGTAGACCTGCAGTTCTAGCTTTTGGGGATGTTTTTCTAGAGCACTAGCTACTAATTGCAACCAACAGCACAGGCATAACAAAGCTGTGTATTTTAGAGCTCAGTAAGTCCCCACTGCATCTCTCATTATATATTCTATATTTTACTTCGTTCTGTTTATAATTCTAATCCATTTTTTGCAATTTATCTACTCCCTGTTAATATTATAGGTGATTTTTTACTTCGACTGTGACAGAAGCTGCCGATTTAGCTCTTTCACCTACTGATAAATAAACAATGCACAGATCTGACCTTTAGGTTAACAGGTTTTATGCTTGCTCCACTCAGCACTCTAACTGATTCAATTATCATAAAGGTTCAGGAGCTTCCATGAATACTGAAAAAGACCGACCATATGCCTGCATAGGTGTTGTGGAACAGCAAATACTCTGCAGCCCTCCAGAGAAATTCCTTAATTGTAAATAATTTCACCATGCGACACAATCAAGTCACCTTGAATGCAAAACCCTCAGCCTGTGGAGGCAAAGTGTTATTTAAGCTTTACTGGGCTGCGTTAAATTCTGCAATTTGAAGGGCTGTTAAGTTTTTCAATTGAAATTTCATTTAAAATGCAGGTGCTTTTTATTATATTGAGGCTTTACTGCTCTCTAGGTACAAGCAAGAACATGGTGCAATAACACAAATCTGGCTCAATCACTGATCAGTAACAGCTGTAATTCCAGAACATTTAGCATTCTTATAAACCACGTCCTGAAATCTATAAATTGCTACAGCAGATCAAGAAAATACTATATTCCCCCCTATTCTGCCCATAGCAATTTTGACATTTATGAGATTTTTCTGCGAACATTACATTTTATTGAAATCTTAAAAAAAGATATACTTGGATTTAGTAATTGTTTAAAATAGCTTTAGATTTGGGGATTTGCTGGGGGAGAGGAAGAAGAGGGGACCTACATTTGGAATGATGAGGGTCCAAAAATTTAAAATTCATTAGTGATTGTGGGTGTGCTAAGATTGTGGTAGCGTGTGCTAAGGAGAGGTGATATAGCATATGCTGAATTCCATTGTAGTCAACAACACTATTATTTAATTCCTGGTGTCCAAACCACAAGGCACATTATAGAAAGAATAATTTACTTCACTAGAAGTTAAATAATTCCTGATAATTTTTAAGGAAAAAGAGAGAGAGAGAGGGGAAAAAAGGAATCAAATAAATCCAGCACAATGAGCTGCTCCTTCTATATTTTAGAGTAACAGCTGAAGCAGTCAGAAGTCCCTGTTCTCCTCTCACATACAAAGAGAGGTAAATCAGGATTATTCCACCGATGTGTGTGAAAACACTGATGTAAAATTGGGATAGCAAATTTTTTTTTTTGCTTTTAAATTTGAAAAGTATTTTTCTTTCATTATATGATGCATCACAAAGCAACTCCATAAAGCTCAGCTGTATCACATATCCTGCTCTACTCACGGTGATAATAAGGATGGAGTTCTGTATTTAATGCTTGTGCACACTAGGATTAATTTAGATCTCTGAATTTGCAAGTACAAAAGATGATCTGTTGTAAAGAGTAATTAAATTCTATTTGCATGTACTCCTGGGTAAAATCAATTAGGTCGTAAGTTGGAACAAAATTTGGTCCATTATTTAGACCTCACTGAAAGATGGAGGGGTGGAAGTGTAAATCTGAATTAGATTTATATTCTGTAAACTGGATTTCTTTCTGGGGTGGAAGGGAAAGAGGAGAATTTGCTTTGGAATTAAAGACCTTGAAAATCAGTTGCTGCAAATTCTAGTTTAGTAGGGGAGAGGAGCTGAAATATCATATTTACCACTGAACTACAAACTTGCATTTTATCTAATTATACCTCATAAATAAGCTATTGCACTGCAAGCATCTGCAGGAAGGAGGGGGGGGGACCCAACAGAAAAGCCCCCCAGTATTCAAGCAGTTTGCTGTAAGGGAACAGTTAAGCCTTGTTACTCCTACTGAATAATTTGCAGGCATTACAGGTGAAACATTCATGGTAATTAGTTGAACCTGAGCTTCTACGCCCCCTGAGTTCAGACTTATTCCTTAAGGACAATCTGTAACGTATGGGAGGAGCTGTCAAACTTCAGCTTTGGGTCCCCCTAGTCCCTCCCCTTCCCCTCAAAAAAGCATTTTTTGGTAGCTAGCATATCTACCCACACATTCCCTACTGCCCTTTTAAAAGAGAGACTTTTAAGACTTTCTGAGTTCAAACAAGACGTTTGAGAGATGCTTAATTGGCCCCACTGGATGGGAAAGCATTAAATCCTGGTCCCCAACACTCATTCAGTGCAGCTTCTTTTTAAATGGCAAGCAGAATCATCTAATTCTATGTACAAATCAACTAGCACGATATTGCTTGGTTGAAAGGGTCACCACAATTATGTAAAACATGAGTATTAACTATAATTGGGATAGTTTGCTAATACAATAAAAAGCTCTGAACATGAAAAAAGTTATGCTCGCAGCAGTAGCTATCACTTTCTAAAGTAAGAATTCATGGATGAAATGACATGAAAAAGATGGTTATAAAATTTTAATGGAATGATAAAAGGCAAAAGTCATCCTCTCAGCTGAATTCTTAAAATCCCTATATATTACAATCAGCTCCTTAACTGTAAAATCAATGTGGAGTATAACATGTTGTCAATGTGGTTGTCACTGGAGGGAAGACTGCAAAGTATGACAGCTACACAGCTCAGCCTGTCAATGATGAAAATAAAATCATAAAGCTTTTTACATGGATGTAATTGTTTATAGAAGTAACTACTAAAGATGGGAAAAGTGGGCATCTTGGTCCTTAAGATTCTTAGTTCATATTTTAAACCATTTCATTATAGTATTAGTAGTAGAAGGTAGTTTCATTTTGGCAAATGAAATTATCTTTTATGGTAGGCTATTTTGCTCATCTGCTTCAAAAGTTCAGACTTGACTTCAAATAAAGGGACAAAACTGTCATTAATTTTTTTTAATTCCCTGAGTAGAATCACACATTTGTTTACTTCCTGTTAGACTTGGAAAGCAAAGAGTTATACTCTCATGGATGTATTTTGGGGAAATCTACATTTACACTTAATATACTAAGACAAGTACCTGCACTACTGCCCTTTAAAGCTAATGAGAAATACTTGATTTGCTGGCAAACTCTCTCACTAAGCAGAATAAAAATTCTGTGCCTTTTACTCTTGAATCATTTACTCTTTTCAGGAACACAGACAATGAAATTATACATATTAACAAAATGTGGTGTCTTTCATATGCTACTGACTGTACCTGGCAGCAAATCCAAATTGTGTAGCTCTGGGCACCAGGGACCACAGGAATCTTTTATCACATGAGATCACAGAACTCAAAAGTCGTTAAGCTGTTCATGCAATGACATGCAATCCATACGAACCCCTTCAAATATGTATTAAGAGCTGTCTTCAGAGTATTCAGACTTGTTGCCCTCTACTGCTCTAAATGCCCATTGGTTGCAGAACTTCAGTTCTACCAGTCAATAAAGTTCTAATTCCTAATCCGTAGGCATGCATGGGCAGTGTGCACTATATATCATATGATCACCTTATCATGTGTGCCACTACTACGTCAGCTTAATTTCCTTTTGCTATTCACTCTGTCAGGTATTTCACGTGATTTCTCCTCCCTTTATCACTTTACCAGGTTTTGTCTTCTCTTGCATCAGCTTCCATTTTTCTTTCTTGAGCACATGTGAACACGTCCACATCAACTATTTATGGATTAGTTTATATACCTCAATTATATGGACCTAACTTATATAGCTAAAGTAGGAGACCTGTCTTCTCAGACAACAAATATCCTCAGCAGAGAAAGCAAGGGCTTCCAAAGGTGGCAAACTGCATCATTTACCCTACTGTTCTGCATTGCCTCTCCTTATTGTCTACAGCAGGAAGATTTAAGAGAATCACAGAATAACAGAATATCTTGAGTTGGAAGGGACCCATCAGTATTATCAAAGCACAACTCCTGGCTCTGCACAGGACCATCACCAAGAGTCACACCATGTGCCTGAGAGTGGTGCCCAAACACTTTCTGAGCTCTGTCAGGCATGCTGCTGTGACTACTTTCCTGGGCAGCCTGTTCCAGTGCCCAAACATCCTTTGAGTGAAGAACTTTTTTCTAATATCCAACCTAAACCTTCCCTGACACAGCTTCAGGCCATTCCCTCGTGTCCTGTCACTGCTCGCCAAAGACATCAGTGTCTGCCCCTCTTCTTCCCCTTATGAGGAAGTTTAGACTGTGATGAGATCTCCCCCCTCTGATTAAGGCTTTTCATCCTGGAACCAAAGCGTACCAGAGGGGCATAGCTCAGCTGATACATTGCAGGAGTTCTCTTTTTTGGTTTTTTGGGGTTTTTTTAATTGCTTTTTTATCTCCAGCAACTTCAATACGTAATGATCTCCAGTGACTACTGTGTGCTTTTGACCTTAGTTATTGTAAAGAAACACTGGCTGGCCTAAATCTTTATTATGTATAAAAGAGATGGACTTGCAGTCACTTATGCAAGAAATAAAAAATAAAAAATTGGACTGCCTCCTAGGCAACTCTCAAAATCTTCTCTTCCTCCTAGTGCAAGCCAGACACTTTTTTTAAAGGCCTTTAGTAAGAGCTCTCCATACTGGAGTTGTACACTGACCCAGAGAACTGAAATGTAGCCACTGCAGAGAACATGCTGGTGGCTGAGATGTCCTGCTGTATGCAACTCACTGGGCTGCAGACAGATTCTGGGGTGTTCAAAAGCTAATAAAGTAACAGGAAGCTTTTCTTTAAAGTAGAAATTTTGCTATCTTAAAACTTGTCCAAGTCATGGTGTATTTTCTCAAGCACTAGAAAAAACACCTTTCTCATTTGGGAGATATCCCTCTGATCAAAAATTACACCATGTGGATTGCTATCAGCCAATATAATTTTGCAAGTACTAAATCTACACCCTTAGAACACAGCAGCTGTCACTGGGGCAGCTTCAGGTAACTGTAACCAATGTCTTTGCAACTCCCAGAGAGCTCGAAGGCTTGCCATATCTAAATGGAAAACTAACTTGTATCTCCTTTATTATATCTAGAAGATTTCATTTTATTTCTGAATGCAATGTATGAAATTCTGCTCTCAGTTCAATGGTACATACTGACCTCCCAGTTCAGTGGTCATGACACTGATTTCAAGAGAGCTATCTTAAATTTACATTCAAGTTACTGAAAGCAAGCTCTAATCCAGAAACTTCAGCAACTGTTTCTATCTGTAGATATTCTGGCAGTAAATAGTCTGATGCTATACTTACCAAGATCACTGGAACATAACATCTTTTATTAATGCATGTTTAGCAGGTTTTAAAATATTCATAGTTATGTATATTATTGTTATCCGGCATGGGCAGGTTAGACTTTAAAAAATGCATGGAATCAGTTACTAGTGTCACAATCACGTAAATGGAAGTACTAGAAAATTCTTTACTGCATTTTTTTCCTTGCCTTAAAAAATACCTCAAACCTACTAATCTGTATATTAAGACAATTCATTGTCGGATACAACAGATTTTTATGGCAGCATGTGCTAATTTTTCCTTAATAATTTCCAATATCCTCCTATTTTACTAGGTATTTATCATAAATAAAATATAATATGCAGATATACTGTAAAGCCATCAGCTTGTGTTACTGGAACTCTATTGACTTTAAAAGTGGATGTGTTGATTTACACGTATTGCTGTCAAGTGTGTGTGCACACAGACACACAAACATGCTTGTATTTTTTGCCTACAGATACTTTATGCTTTGGTGAAACTAAAAAGACATCTATTCACTGAATAAAATTCAATAAGAACACATACACACACATCTATTTCAACAGGGTAAGAGATATGGGAAATTTCCACCGTTAAACTGTACTTTAAAAAGTCAAAGTCTGTTGGTTAGCAGGGCCAGGAATTAAGTGTACTTCTGCAACAAACTGTCAGTATAGGCAGTTTCACAAGAAACATGTTGAAACCTTGACAAAAATACTGCTTAGACCCAATGACAATCATTCGGTCTTAAGCAATTGAGCTGAATATCCTTTCACAGATGGCAGCTCTCCACAATGACACCACAGAGTCCTCTGTCACCACTGAAAGTTGGGTGGTTTTTTTTTAAATGACAAGGGTTGTTGGATACTGGGGATACATCAGCATGTATTCTTCAGCAGTATCGATACAAATGGAGGAGGACATTTTAAGGAAAATAATTCTGCCCTTGGAGAGATGGAGTTTCTAAGTGAACTACGGAAGTTTGTTTCAAACTAAGGAACAAGATGCCGTACCACAGCCGAAGAGACGAGTTGTTTCTCAATCTCGAAATATATTAATTGCATAAACACTGGCAGAAGCATTATACTTTCATTTTCTTGTTCTTAAGCTTCCTTTGGCAACATCTACCTTCCACACTAACTTAGGGCATATCTGCAGCGAGGTTTTGCAAAGGGTAGCATTTCATGCTAATGCACACAGACCATCCAAGTTCTATGCAGCAGGTGGCCTACATCTGTGTTCAAGAAGACTATAAAGGAATGCATCACCTGTGTAGGTTTTCCACCCTATCCGTAACTCCTCAAAAGAGATTTTTAAAATTGTACACCTACTACTTTGCACAAAAATAATTTTTATATTAGTAACAAGTGATGCCTTTGAAATGTACTTCTGTCCTCCTATTGAAAACAAACACTGTGTGAACTATCAGACCAGACCTAAATAATTATTGCAATTTGAACAAAATAGTCATAGGAGACTGGTTGCGTTTTGACTATGAATGCAGACAAGTTCAATAATATTGTATCCACTTTTGTTAGCAAACAATGTAATGAAATAACTGAATCTCAACAAGGATTTCTACAGGTAGATAACAGCTCTGGCGTTTCAAGACCAAGTTCAGAAGTTATGCTTACTTATAGGTAGTGTGTTCATAGAAGCATGAATACCTTTGGAGCTTAAATGAATTTATCAGATAAATTTCTGTTGTGAATTGTTTGCTCAGCTTCAAAGAAAAAATGTTTTACAATTGTGGGAAAACACATTTTCTGCTCAATGTTTTCTCAACATAGACAGCCATCCATTTAGAGGAGGGACTAAAATGAATTTGCATCACCAGCACTGAATATTTGCTAAACCAATATTAAATACCCTGCTACCTTGCACAAGAAAGCTAACAGCTCAATTTCTTTAAAAAAAACCTGGAAATTGTGTGTTTTCTATTTGTATTACGAACAACAAGCTCAAATTTTGTCATATGTTTCTGCTTACATATTGAATCAGGTGCAAACTCCTGTCTTGTCAACTAACTGATTGTACCTGTACACTGACAGCTGTTTGCTAAATCAAGGGACTGTTGAACAAATTGTGGGGAGTGAGACTGCAGAACGTAGAACTATTAACAATGAAAGTGATGGGATTGACAGTGACAAACCCAATATCAGACCAGTAGGTCACCACTTTGAATTAAACAAAGATCACTGGGAATGAAAAGTTCTGTGGTAGCTTGAGTATTCTCAACACACAGATAAGACAACTGTCATATACTATTAACTTCAACTTATTTTCTCTGATATGACTGAAATCAGAATCAAGTCCCTGAATATAAAAGAACACCACTTATAAAGCTGTACTTACCAGTGTATCTTAAACTAACCATATATTGCTGGAGGAATATTATATACCGAAATAAGATACTGCTTCACAAAATATATATGTAAACATCCATATTTTTTTAATGAATATGTTACACAACCGATACTTGATCCTTCAGGAGTTTTTACTTCAAATTAATACTAGGGAAGGAAATACATTACTGCTATATAACTGAGAAAGCTAGACAACCTAAAGAAATTAAAGAACTTAAAGTACAATGGCAGCTGGATTGTTATTTATATTTTCTGCTAAAGGAAGTTAAGTAACATCTGACTGCTTACTGTCCTCTGCTGTAGTCATTGAAGTCCAGTTGCTATAAGCATTGCCATAACCATTGGAAGCAACCACTCTCATCTCATACTCAGTGTAGGGCTGCAGATCTCTGACCCTGTGTTGTAAGGAAGCAGTAGGGCTGGGAAGCAAACTGCAAAGAAAAACAGCACGAGTTACTTCAGAACACATCCCAGCACATCAAGCAAGACTAAAACATTACATCTTATAACAAGACCAGCCACCCTAAAGGTGAGCCGTATTCAAGGTAAGGGGACTTTTCCTGCTCAGCAGTGGATGGTGGTCTTGCTACGCTCTGCGTACTCTAAAATGTCACCAGCAGAACGCCTCCGCCGCATCTGGAGTCGGTAGCTGGGTGTGCCTGGGGCATTGTTGCGAACTGGTGTAGACCAGACAACCTGAAGACTGGTTGGAGTGGCAGATGAAAGCCTTGGAGGCATCATGCCATCTGGAGCTGTTGAAAAACATGGATGAATTAGAGCAGAGAAAACCATGGAGAACATATGCCGCGTGGAAACAAAATGCTCCATATACTGGAAAAACTGTTCCTCAGGATCAACAGTAATGTTAACATGGTCCATTTAGTTTAACATTTTCACTACTGAACAATGCTGATTCTTAAATTTCTTCTTTCCAATACATGAATATCATCTTGCTGAAAGCAAACCTCCAAACACCAAAAGTAATCCAGAAGTAACATATTTTCTACCACCTGTTCAAATATTATCTACTTCTCCCTGTGCCCAGCTCTGCCACCCTGAGAAGCTAAGGAAATGCTCACAGAAATGTTACCCAGTATGAGTAAAATTGATCAGGCTTTTTATCATTCAGATACCTTTTCACCTTATAAATTAATAATAATTTAAAGAGAAAACAGAAGAAATATTAAGTTAAGAACTTCTTTAGGTAGAAATCAAAATAGATTCTCTGAAGTCTCAGTCTCTAGCCCACTGTTTTGTTAAGGAAATTAATTTTTATGAAGTCCAAGGAACTGCAGATCAAAATGTGTCAGTAATGATACCACCAATGACCTTTAACTGCTGCAAATTTCACTGCATGCAGTAAAAAGAACTATGCCAATTTACACCTGTGAGTTTATGGCTTTGTTTTTTCTTTAACAAGAAATCAATCTGTTGAAGAAACTTTCTGTATTTAAACACATCTGTAACTTTTATATATAACACATCTGTAGCCATTGCTCTGTAGCTCTTTTCTAGAGTTAAAACACTGGAAAGTTACTGCCTTTGTCATTTAAACTCTTGTATAACAGTTTTGCTTTTCATGGTCCAGTAGTTACCGTTTGCTTTTTTCCTTTGGCCTTTCCAACAGAAATTTTTCTTCATTGCTGTTATTTTCTTCTTGTCTCTATTGGAGAAAAACCAGCCTCACAGATCTTTAACTTAAAGTGTAGTTGTAAGCCTCAGGGCCTAAGTTGTAAGTTTTAAGATAAGCAAACAGTAATTGACAGTAAGCTTTATGATTTTCATTTACCACCTGTATATGAGGTGGTTACTAAGAGGGAAGAAACAGACTTTGTGATGCACTGTCTGAGTCATTCTCTCCCTGAGACAGGTGAAAGGATGCATCGACTCCGAAAAACAAAGACATCAGTCACATATAATAGTTTTTATTTATACTGATATCTACATTAACAGATATGTGAACTAGCATCCGATATTTTTACTATGATTATACATCTGGGGAACTTCAACATTTTTCATCTCCAGATCCAAACTGTATTACAGGAAAAGGCACAAGACATGTCCTGCTCCAACCTAAGAGACTTGTTCCCTTTACATTAATTTCAAGGTCTGTCAGTTCTCATCCAAAATTTTTACTAAAAGCTGGCTTCTGGAGTACTGGAGTTATTATCACGTACTTCTGACAGTTGACCCCAAGTCCTACAGCCCTCCTGGTTTTTTTCAGGACAAGAGGAAGTAGAACAGAATCTCCAGCTTCCCTCATTCCCTTCTGCTCCTCTCTGTCACTGCAAAAAAGAAAACGTATAATATGGGGGCTTGAGCCAGCCTGACTGTGTTTGGATGTTCCTTCCTGCTGCTATTTACATCTAGGCAATAAGGCTCCAGTAAATCCCAACTGAACCTGAAAATCGTCCTGTTTTCAAATCCAGAAAATCTCTGAGACTACCGTGATTCATGGTCTGCAAATGCCACGGCAACACCTTCAAGGCCAATCAAGAACTTGTGAGCACCTCAATTCAGAGGGAAGAAGGTGGCTGGTTTAACTTAAACAGCCCCAATATCCCTCCAGCTGAGCCATCAAAAACAAACATTTGTACACCAAATGTCTCTGCACATGAAGTTCTCTCTCACAGTAAAATGGAGAATATATTTATTTACCTTACATAACATGGTTCTGTTTAGCAGCAACATAAGCAGTGTTGGATTTAAGTTGTGCAGTAAGAGATTTTAAAACTTAGGGATGTGAACTACAGTACTCACAGATAATCATGCATTATTTTGGCATCCTTTATAAGGTGGTTCTTGAAGTTGTTAACAGGCAAACAGAGATAGCACAAGAAAGATGACGCAATTAACGTAAAAATTTTCAGTTGAGGGTTTTACAGAATTTTTCTAAGCTGACACCTACAGGAAGAGCCAATATCCCTTCAAACCTAGACATTTTAAACTAAACTGTCTGCAGCTTAAAATGCACCAGTTTTTTATGTTCACACAGAAATTCTACACAGCAAAAAATGCTACATCTAGAAATGAATCTAATTAGCTGACCTAGTAATTAAGCCAGGAAGTCAAAGTTCATGTTATTGAGGAGACAGTGTGAGGCAACTCACTGAGGAGGCAAAAGCGTTAAATTTATTTGCAGTTCTGTCAGGACACATCACTTCACCTTTGTCTTTCATTTACCAATCTGTTAAATGGAGATAATAATACTTATCCTTCTTTGTAAAGCTCTCTGAGATCTACAAAGTAAAAGCTCCGATTAAGCTGCATGTATGTATAGAGGTGGTTATTATAGCGATACAGGAATGTTCATCAAAAAACAAAGATGTAGCTGTCTAAATGTCAATAACAATTCCACAGTGTGGATGTTGTTTTAATGGCGTAGGTAATCTCAGCTAAATGTTCAAATCTCTTCTACCAACAAAAGCACAGCACAGGGAAGAGTAGAAAATTTGGACAAATCTCTACTGTGAAAGTCGAGTGACCTGTAGAACAAGCCAAGCCCACTACTTTCAAACCAACATGTTACAATATACAGCAATTGTATTTATCTGAAAGGCTTCCTGTAGCCCACAGAGAATTTCCTCAGTGATGTACGAGTGAGTGTTCTCCAAAGGAATGGGGCAGGGGGGCAGGAGGGTACAGCAAATAAATTGTCAAGTCTCTGCTGAGTCATAATGAGAAAGGTGCTCTATTAAACTAATCACGATTTGCTCATTAAAACTACAGAGCACTTACCCCCCAAAATGGTAATTCTAATTTGCACACAAAACATCCTCTGACTATTTCAAGCATTCCTCATCACCAAGGTCTTCAGTGTAACGTTTCCCCCAGCTTAACCCTTTTTATCCAATCCATATTCCCAAGAGACTCCTTACTACCCAAGTAATAACTGGCAACAAGCAATAATTCTACTGTGAATTTCTCAACAGAAGAGCCATGTATCTATCAGCTTGATATATCGTCTTTAAGATGCAGTGTTGCTCAAAAATCTCCCCTCGAGCTTTAATACGACCCTCAGGGGGCAAGCACTTCACTTGCAACCTACTGAATCAACACCTAGCCCTGTAAATCCTCACTTAGCAGGGCAGAAAGTCATGCTTTGTATATCAAGAGACTAAAAAGGCAGAATAAAATATTTAATCAGATGTCAATTCTAATCAAATAATTAATAAACAGCTCCACAAAACAATAAAAACTGAAGACTGTTTCAAGGTGACAATGATCTATTGTATTCCAGATACTCAGGTACGTGCAGATGGATTGAGAAAGATCTGATCTCACTTCAGACAGTAATGTGCTAAGCAGCCCTTGAAAAGTGTTTCAACTTTTTGCCTCAATTTCTTCATCTTAAACAACATGTGCAAAAATAGTCAGCTTTGTAAGTATTTGTTTATTTTAGGACAGCAAGCATTGTGTGAAATGATTGTGTTTAAATGTTTATTCCATGTTGAAAGCTTATTTTTTTCTGAAAGGCATTCATTTTATTTATCACAAGGATTTATCTGAAATGTAAATTTTCTGAAAGTAGACGACTTTGAATAGGACTATAAAAAGGTGAACTACTATTAGGACAATAAATGATTATTTACTTATAAAAATGTCGGCACTAATAATCTTTCATAAGAAGAAGAAAAGCCAGCAGAGCTCGATTACAGATCTATAAAATTGGTGCAAACTCACACCAACTTTGAAGCGAAGTGTCACCACTTTTAACAGTGATCAGATATACTGACGCCAATGTATCCATAATATCTCCAAATAGACAGCTAGAAGAGTTTGGAGCTATGAATGTGTAACTCTACAATTTGCCACATCTGCATATAAAAATCGTTTAGCATTTGTATCTTATCAAAATATATTTCATACACATGGATGCAAATGATAACTGCAGGTATTTAACCACAGGGGAGGAGGGAAACAGGCTCTCCACCATTTGTACCAAAACAGCAAGGAAAAGTTCCAGTCCGACTGCCTTTAGATGAGTGTCTTGCTCTGTCATGACTACTCTTCCTCTTTTCCAGGTTCAATTCACAAACCCCATTTCTTTATCTCATTGTAGTGCTTGTTTAGGTACTCCTGATTCATTTTCTATTTTAGGTGCCCATACTGAGATCATCTAATCATGGCACTTTTTATGGCAGTATGTTCTGCACGTTGACATTTGTTTCTTCTGATTTTCTCAGGTATGCCTGTTATCTAGTGGTTTGCTCAGTCCAAATAATTCCAGTCATTGCACTCCCCATAATTCTCAGCTTGGGCGTGTGTTTTAGTTTCATTTCAGAGAAAGAGAGGCCATGATGCTGGGCCATATGTCATCACTAGAACAGCATGCTAGTTACAAATCTTTATCTCTTGGCAAAGCAGAAGATTGCCTTTTTAGTTTCTTATCTTCATGGGTCCATAGAAGTTTACTCCGGTTTGGTTTTTAGCTCCTTCCCGTTATTTTTCCTTCTCAGTGTGTAGCGAATATAAGCAGTTGTTCTTGATTTTTTCATTTAATATATATGTTCAACTATGTTATTTCTCGCACCCTCAATGACTAGAGAATGCACAGAATATTCTTGGATTTTCTTTCTGATTTTATAATTTCACTGCTGGAGGTTTTCAGTTACAGATATAGCTCCATCTAACAATACATATATCAAGGACAACAGGCCCTTATTCAATGCACATCCTTGCACTTAGGAACATACAGTGTGAAAGGTTCATGGTGGGTCTCTTGCTTTCCCCTCTCTGGCACATCTATCTTGGCAAGACAGAAAGCTGTGTTTTGGCAGAAAAGCAAATGGAGAGATATAAAGGAGTAGCTTAAAGCCTTCATAAACTTAAAAGTCCAAACTTGTTCACACCTCATGCTGAAATTTTCTTTTCAGAAGTATAACATAAACAGGGTACAGAAATATCTTGTTCTCTTCATGATCTATCCTGTTTTATACCTCTGTTCTCTGCTGTAATAGTAATTTCATTTGAAAAGAAGTGGCTTTGTAAAATCTATTCACTTTTAGCATTAATCTTTAATGTTACTTGTACTTGTATGGCACAATATCATTCAGAAAAATAAAAATAAGATGTTTGAAAAAATCTAAAATTTATCTTTATCTGGATTGAGTGTATAAACTCTAACTGTGGATTTTTGGTATTCTAAGCTGCAGAGCATAATTTTAGTAGGGCCCTAAAAATCAACTTGGGCTTTACTCCATGACCTACACACCCAAAGCTTAAGACAATTTTCTTTTGAAATCCAAAAGCAGGCTTACTTATCCCTCATTAATATTGTTCTAGCAAATAAAAAAAAAAAAACCAAAACCCAAAACAATCAGACCTTCCCTTCCTTTTGATGAACTTTTCTTCATGTGCAACCTCAACACCTGCAACCTGGGCATGGGTCTCCAGTGGAAATATGTGTAAGAGATGCTCCTTTCCTAAATGTTACATTTTACTGAGGTCAACACTATAAAAATGTCTTACAGATTTGTCACCTCATCTTTCCATAAGAAGTAACCTGCCTTTCTTCCTCACATTAGGTGTGGAAGACATCACATCTTACTCAGGAAGAACTTTACTAAACTCTAAAAGCTACAAAAGAATGCCAATAAGCAATTAGCGGAATGATTAATGATTTTAATACCTGTAGTAAGGACATTGGCTAGAATTTATAACTGCCCAGTAAAACTAATTATTCATCAGACTGTTGAAAAGGATGGCTAGCCAATAACTGCCATATAACAAAATTAATTTTTTTTTAAATACTACAAAGAAAAACCATAAGGAACAGTATTACAAGATGAGGCAGAAACTGCAGTTAAACAAACAGCTCCTGCTGGTTAATTGTGACTCTGGCTACTGGAAAATGAAATATCTCTGTGAAATAGCTTTAAGAAACTATCAGATGTGCCTGTTTTAACTTAGGGGGACAGATGTGGCAAGAGCAGAGGGAACAAGATCCTGTCTATCTTCATGCAACAACTTCAGCTTCCTGCATGAAGTAACTTTAGAGATTAAGTTCAGGAGGTTTTTTGAGATTGTGAGGGTTTGTTTTAGTAGTAGTAGTAGTAGTAGTAGTAGTAGATTACTTTTTGTAGTTGGTTCTCTGGGGGTTTGGGTTCTTTTGTTATTTTTTTAAAGGAAAAAGGTGAAAGAATCTGACATCATCTTCAAAATCTTACAGCTTTCTTTACAATTAATATCTGATATCAGAGAACTATAACCAGAAGGCAGCATAGTACCTTCCACACTGATAGAAACATCTCTGATGAGAGTCTTTAGATTGCTGGTGAGGAGACTCCTGGCTAAACTAAAATTTCTTTCTTAATGTTGATGCCACAATTTCAGAGAATTGCAGGATGGCTTTTAAACTTGTTGCTTCCTGTTTGAAACTAAACAGTTCTTAGACAGTTCTGGAAATCCAGAGACTTCCCAAAAGCAACAAAAAAACCCCCCAAATTTTATCACTTGTGGTTGGGAAAAGCCCAAGGAAGAAAGTTTAAACCTATGTAGCTGAAAGAACAATAAGGGATAGACATACAGGAACCTCCATCCTTGCAGAAGTTTTGCAAAGACAGAGAACGTTTCCCAGGACACATATTTCTGTGTGTCCTGGGAAAGAGGACACACAGCAATGGGATTAAACTTCTGCAGGAAAGCTTTCAAATCTCCATCAGACTAAACAAATGCTTATTGGAAATGAGATAACTTAAGAGTTTTGAGGAAAGAAGATGGCACGAGTTGATTTCCCAATTAAATCTTTTTCAGCCTAATAGTTCTCTGAAGGAGATTCTAACATCATAGAAGAGGAAGTTGAAAGAAAAAGGAAAAGACACAGAAGTGGTGATGTAACAAGAAGCATATGCATCATTCTGAAGCATAATCTGTTAAAAATTAATTTTTAATATTGATTTATTCTATGACTGAAGGAAAAAGGATAACACAGGATACTCAAAACCAGAAAACACCAAGTGGACATGGCTTCTGCAAATGATTATTAGCTATACAGGGCTGTCAAGCATTGGAACAGACTGCCCAGGGAAGAGGTGGAGTGACCATCCCTGGAAGTATTTAAAAGGTGTGCAGATGTGGTGCTTAGGGACACAGATTAGTGGTGGACCTGGTCATGTTAGGTTAATGGTTGGTCTTGGTGATCTTAAAGGTCTTTTCCAACCTAAATGATTCTATAATTCTGTATCTCCATCCAATGTGGCAAAAGAAACTAAGAAAATACAGCAACCTCAACTGAATGCTAAAGAAAAGGAGACACTGGAAAACATGTGAATGTTCTCACTAAATAAGAAGTCTCATTACATAAGAAGTCTCTTCATACTGCACTCCTGCAGTATGGATGTGCTGGTGGACTGTTAAAGAACAGGCTACCCTGTTGGTAGAAAACTCCAGCTGATGTGAATTTTGACAGAAGCCTCAGTTTATATATCCCTGTATGTACAGACTGGAGAACAACGCAGGGGTGCAAATAAATTAGCTCCACAATAAATTTACCTGTAGGTATTTTTAATCCATAAATTTCTCTGCAGTACATAATGGATGGTGTGAAATACTACTATTTCTGATGGAAACTAAGCTTGAGAGTGCCTATAAATAGAAAATGCATCTGACAAGATGACAGATTAGCTGGTGTTAGGGAGCCACTATGCACAGTGGGTGGTGCAGTCTTATTATATCTTGAATATCCTACAAGTATCTGTGAGATCCAGGTCACTGGACTACCTTTTGGCCACGAAATAACTGCAGCCAGAACAGACTTTCTTCCTCTGAAATACTTTCCTTACTTGCAGAAAGAGGAGGAAAAGAGGTTCCCTAATGTTTCTGCTCCTAGTAATCAAAGCAACACAGAGTTAGCTTTTGTTCACAGCTACTACTTAATTCTTTATGATACATATGGTAATCACAAAGAGACTATGACTCATTGTCAAAATGAGTCAAAAACTCTAACTTTACAGACTGGGAGTCTTGTCTTTGCTTGCAAGAAATGTTGTTCACCTAAAGACAGTAGAAGTCATGCCAGTAGAATACCGAGTACATAATTCTTTGAAAATTGACTTCTTAAGGTTCCATCAAGTGTCTTGTAAAATTTTGCTCCCTGGAAGTTTGTTTCAGTAGCAACCATATTCTCACAAATGGAAGTTTAAAAAAACCCAGCTAACCAAAAAAAACCCTAACAAACCATAAACTATTTTGCTCCAATCTTCATGCTATTAAAAAGCATATTATCTTTTCCTGTTCACCTGAGTTGGACAAGGCTGAAAAAAAAATATCAAGGCAACAATATCTATTAAGTAGAAACTGTGGTTTGTGTGTCATCTTAACCTGCTTCTCAATTCACTCCATGGCATTCAAAGCAAATAGACTTTGAAGTAGCCTATATTCTCTAGTTTTCGTCTGCAAAGTACAGTACATGTCAGATTCAGACAAAATACCAAAAATGACTGTATATTTTATTAAAAGCCTATTTTTATTCTCTCTCTCTTTTTAACAAAAGTCTAATTTAGTTGTTGTTCCCTTAGGTACGAGGTACACAGTTCATAATTCATTTGATATAAAATGTCAGTTTAGATTTTTGGTCTTCTTTGATAAATGAGAAAAAACATGTACATTTCAATTTCCTTCTACGAGGTTTCACTAACAGAAGCCCCCCTTCCCATTGTGCTGCTCAAAGACCTTTGCGTTAAATTAAACATCAAGATTCAGAAACTGTAGGGAATGATATTTCCAAGGCATACAGTACAAATACACGAGACTGGGAAAAAAGGTAATGATTTTTCCTACCAGTAAAGTGATGTCTCCCAAAGAGCATCTTTGATCCCTGAATTAGTTCTCAGGTATAATTTAATATATCAAAACTGTCAGCAGCTTTCCTTACATTTAAGCATAAAGTGATATAGTCAGCTCCACAAAGAGCAAAATACAACATTCAGGGGCTTTCTCCCCCCCACCCCCAACATGTGCTTGTGACTCTGAAGTCCATCAATATTAATGGGGAAAATCTGTGTACATCAAAGGAGACAGCAAAGAATTAATTTAATTGTATCTGTCATCATTACTAGTATGGAGTGTTTTTTCCGATATAACCGAATCCCACCATTGATCAACGTGCAAAAGTCTCAAGGGTGTGATCTGCACAATGGAAAAGAGAAGAATCAAAAATTTAGTTCTGGAAATAAAACTGATATAATTAGGAAAAATAACAACAAAACACTGTGTATTAGTCTCTTATGTAACACATGAGGCCAAGGCTGACAAATCTGAACTACCATATTTACAAAGTAAACAAGAATTCTTATCACTCCTCCAAATGCCAACTGCAATGCTATGGCTGTCACTTCATGTTATAGTCCAGTCCAACAGCTGCAGTATCAATAAATTAAGCTGTATTAGAAAATAGCAATAGGATCACATTCTGACACTCACGCTGAGTATCTGCACTGATGAACAAACATCCACAGCCATGAACGCCCAGAACTCAGCACCTTCTCCTCTTGCCCTCTGTGCTGCTGCCATGCACACTGCCTCACCCCAGCCTGGGAAGTGTCGTCAGCCCTGGGTTACAACAGCATCTGCTCTCTTTTCCCCAGTAAATGAGACTTTCCCCTACACGCAACAGCAGAGTTTCAACTGGACGGATGGACAGTATTCTGCATTCCCTGCTTAAGAACCCAGACATTAGAACACCGCCCAGCAACTGGGAGACAGGATGAATGATCCAGATCTCTTTTTTTCAGCCACTGTTCTAACAGAGATAAGCTATGAAAGAATATGAAAGGTAACACCTCCATTCCACCTAACTGTGGCAAAAATCCCTGACTGTTTTTATGGATTGGTCAACTGACAGAAATATGATCTAAGTGTTATATACTGAAGCAAAATATTTAATATTTAGGGTGAAAAAAAAGCAATTCAGACAACACTATTTCCACACAGAAATAATCTGTTCAAAATACACAGTTGACTTCACTGATGAATAGGGTAAAAGGATTTCAACTTTTATTGTCAAGCTATCCACATAGGAATGTTCATACGGCATTATTAAGTAGCTACTCATCAGTTAATGCCTGTTCTAGACACTTTTAACAAATAAACCATTTATATGAATTATTTCTGGGCTTCATTTCCTTAGATAATAGTGAAGAACACATAAATCTACTGGAAGTGGTGGTAGTGTGTCTATATACAACAATGAATGATCTCTTCACAGTATTTTTACTGAAAAGACCTTGACTACTGTTGTCTTGTTCAAAATCAGGTAGCCTAATTGATTAAAAGTGTTTGTAATACCATCCTGCTTTATTCAAAGCCAAACCAGGCTGAATGTGTTTTGCCTTCTGTGCCACAAGACATTTCAGAGCATTTACCCCAAAATACACACACAAATACAAATACATCACAGATTGAGGTAAATACCCTGACAATACTCTCTAAAATACAGATTTTCTTCAATCTTTTGACAGAAAGCGAAGAGCCAGGGGAAACTTCCTCTCCTTCATTCATTTTTAAAACATAGGGCTAAATCCTCAACATAGAAAATTTACAGCTGATTAATTCAGATTACAACCATCAGTTGAGTATTTTGGACAGCAGTATCAATTTCTTATGAATAAATCTCTCAAACAGGCTACTTAGTATGTAAGAGCACTTACAACTTCAATGTAAAGAAAAACAGAGAAAAGAGAAATATTTTTTCTTTATGTAATGGCATCTCTTCACTTATTCCACTTCTTTTCTTTGTATATGTATTATTAGAAATGTTTATATAATGTAAAATCGGTCACCCTGAATGCATTTTCTCTGTTCACACTGGCTGCATAACTGTGATGACACCTTTCACAGAGAGGCAATCCTCCAGCCTAAGCTAAGAGACAAGAAGAAAAGCTGACAAACTTTGTGCCATGTATATTATACTTTGAAGCATGAGGAAGAATATAAAATTTTCTTTTACCTTCCGTTGCTAACGCATGCCTCCCTTTATCTGTGGAAGGGGAATAGCAATCCTCAGTCACCTGAGAAGCCTACTAGGAATCTGAATTAGCAGATATATTCATAAAAATCATAAAAATGAATAGGTCAGCATACAAACAGTAAGGATTAATATAATTCAATACTGGACATATCCCCCTGTAACATGAAACACATTAATTCCCTTTCTCATTTTACTCAGCTGAAATTTATCTAAGAGCATAGTATTCCTTTGTCAGAGGAATAAGCACGATCTGCATAGAGTTCCAAAGATAAAAAAAGACAGAAAGCAATCATGTATACATGAACATGCATATACTGCTGTATCATATCTATTTTTGTGTGTGTGCACCTTCACATGCATGCAGACACAAAAATAACATTCAGAAAAAAAAGAACAATGAGAAAGAAGTCAAATGCCAGGAATCAATCATTAAGGGCTATAGACTCTTATAGGTGCCTTTGTTGAAAGAAAGAGGGTAGCATACACCAACACTGTGTTATAGGAACACCTGAGAAGTGGTGACTCTAATGAGTGATTCTCACTCAACTTCCATTTCCTCTCCCTTTCTGCCTTTACAGAGAAGCTTATTTCTCCTCAGGTACTCAGCCAACTAACCTAAAGATAACAACATAGATGGAGCAGAACGAGGAGTGCTACACTAAGGAAAAGGAGGGAAAAGTCAAAACACTACCAGAATATGAAGGAAAAATACTTCATTTCTGCAAAGTGTTTTAAGAATTCGGATATAGATTTTTTTAAATTCCATTTCATATCTTTTTCCAAACTACAGAGAAGACTCCCAAAGTGGAGTTACTAAGAGTAATTTTAAACTGTAAATAGAACCAGCAAAAAAAGCGAAAGCACTTTTATGGCCATGATGTTTAAGAAAGATCATCTCTGATTTTGTCCCTAGCTAAAGAGCGGAAAAGAACAGTGATTTGATTCCCTCTACATTTAAACCTCAGCAAGGTCTTAAAAAACCCCTTAATTTTTCCCCCCATGAAGCTTTTTTTCCCCCTAATGTGGAAATGTGACAAATATGCAACAGGGTGACAGAACTTTGCTGGAGGTGTAGAGAGTTCATTGCAGGCAGAGGAACTTCAAAACTTCCTGAAAGGGCCCCCCTCTGCAAAGGGGCTCAAACCTTCAAACCTTGCCACTTTACTGAAATGCTTTATGATCACCAGGCTAACTTCCATAATCTAGATGCTTCAAGTGCAGAAAATACAGAATGACATGACAAAAAAACCCCAACAAACCAATGAACAAACAAACAATTCACAGATATTTGCCTTTTCTCACAGTTAATGAAAATGAAATTTTATTCTGAAACCTATAGGGGCAGGAGTTGTCAAAAAAAGAAAGTATAAAAACATGAGGTTTTTAGAAAAGCAGTGCAAATCATAGTAGCAAAGTAACACAAAAATTTATCTGATTCCTAGTACTTCCATATATCTGGAAAATGGTTCTAAAGACAAAATTCATGGTGTGATTTTTCAAATGTCTTCTCTACGTTTTCACCAGGAATTTCAACAGCATTTTATTGCAGAATTCCTTCAACAGAACCTAACTTATCACATAAAGAATGCTGACTTTACTTATGGTACTGAAAACCCTAGTTCAGATTTGCTCAGAATGAAAAGAAAAATCAAAAGTAAAAAAACCCCAAGCATGAATAAGCTTGAGATTATATAAAAATTCCACACTTCCTCTAAATTGTGTCCTTTTTTGTGTACAATTGAAACTGGTCTGAAATATGTTAATGTGATGGTAGGTAATAATTTTAAATAATGATCTACCTCAAAATTTCACAACAGCCCATTTCCCCCCTTTTTATATAGTCTTCTGTACTTCTGAAGTACAATTAAGCTGTAGTTTTTCAGCATGGAATATTCTCTAGGACCGATTTCTTCTATGAGGTCTTAAGTACAGTCTGGATCTCACGCTAGGGCTAAGGTTTTGGAAAGACTTGAATGAGACCTCTTCAGTGAGGTTAATTGCCGGCTTATAGATGATCAATTAGCTGTTGCACAGTTTTCCCTGTCTCATCTGGCTCTCCCTAAGCAACCAAACACATCCATGTTTTTCCAGGCAACGAAAAGTGCTGGTTTGATCTTCTTGTCCCAGCTGTTTCATGCTGCTCTAGAAGAGACAAAGCAACCAAAGAGCTGATAAATGCAGGTGCCGTGATTGTGAAGCATGGAAAGAGCACAGCTGGAGCTATGGGAGATCTGCCCAGCCCCAAAAGAGAAGGGTGCAAAGGCAAAGAGAAGGAGGCAATCAGAAGGAATGGACATAGTTGGAGTGTCATTGCCTGCTGGCAAAGCTCCCCAGTTTTATGAGTAGGGACTTACACTAAGCTTCAATTTAAAGCAACCTTTATGAGGTGTGGAGTTAGGCTGAGCCCCAACTGGCTGCAGTTTAGGAAAGTGAGCAGCCAAGAGGGCACCTCTGTGCCTCCCATTGCCAGAGCCTGAAGATATAACTGTTCAGGAATGAGACTTCTCTCATCACTTGCTATTCCAAAACACACACCCAAAATCAAGACTAGACACAGTACGAGCTCACTGCTGAACAGCTTGGGAGAGGGAAATAAAAGAAGAAAATAGCACTAATGAAAATGACAATCAGTTCAATACTGCAGAGATTAGAGAAGAATTACTCTTTCAGTAGAACAACTACCAGTTTTCCACACAAGCAGTTTTGCAATCCTACCCTTATATCCACATGATATCATCTTTCTGGATAAAAGGAACTGGAATGGACAATTTACACGGCTTGCTACTGACACTGTAATTAGCCAGGTCATTGATGAGAGATGCAGGAGAGCTCTTTCCCCCTCCCTACTCTATCCTGGTCTTAAACTACCTCTACAAAGGATATGGTCACAATTTTTCACTAAGAACTTTCTGTTAACACAAATGATATAGCAAAAAAGAATCTTCTTGGATTTTTCTCTAAAGAGAGAAGGGAGAGAGAGGAAATGGAGAAGAGTGAGAAGGAAAAGAGGGAAAAAAAATGATGTCTTAAATACCTGAAATTTGAAGCAAAGGACATTCCTTCAAAACAAATTTTATGGTGTGACTCAATGTGATACTAGGAAAAATGGGTAAACGAATGTGTCTCATAGGGAAAATTTTAGCATATTCAAGTTTGATTTTTCTTCCTAAATTATTCTGACTTAGCATCAGTTTGCTTTGTTTATTGAATATGCATTCCTCTAAGGAGGCCTGCTGGCTTCAGTGATCAACTTGCATGAGCAAATACTTTCAGATGTGAATATAAGTTGTATGATGTGGCTCCTACTTGTTCGCATAATTAGACCAGAGGTCCTATGATGAGGTTCAATATCCGAATTGATATTGATATAATCCAGTCTCAGAGGTGCTGCGACTTAAACTAACAGTGGTTGAAATCCTCTGGCTGCAGGACACCATCTCCTGCAGATCTTGAACAAACATCAACAGCTACAGGTATGTAGGCTCAAGTTTTGCTGCTGAGAAGAAGCCCGGGCAGAGGCATGCAGTATTGCACACAGAAACAGGGGTTTGAGGGTCTAAGGCAAAATCTTACATCTTTCCCTGCTAGACATTCCTATGTTGAGCAAATCACGGATGGAGCACATAATCGAACAACATACTTAATAAATCACGGCAGAGTTTAAAGAGGCACTTCACTACTCAGGCAATTTTTTTTCAGAGTATCTTTCCTTTTATGTTTTACACAGGAAGCATGTATCAATTCTTTGAGGCTCTCTTCTGTAGATAAATCAGCACCAAGTTAATGGTTTGTAACCCCCAGTATAAGAATCCACAGGGAGATGACGCTGCAATGTGATA
This sequence comes from Parotia lawesii, assembly GCA_003713295.1. NCBI lineage: Eukaryota > Metazoa > Chordata > Aves > Passeriformes > Paradisaeidae > Parotia > Parotia lawesii. The sequence continues at coordinate 117,530 of RAHM01000160.1, forward strand.
CAGAATTAGCATCCACAACAATCTTCACACCTCTTGTCATGGCTGGAAATTCAGTCCTTTTTCCTGCTTTGTAGGTGATGATTGAGCCTCCACCTTCCTGCTTCCCATCAGAGCAGCAGCCTGTCCTTCTTTTTGTACCTGTTTTTTCAAGATAATCCATCTTCTTCCCATTCCCTTCCACACTCGAGTTTTGGTGGCCAGAGGAAGGGAATAAATGGATTTAACTAGAGCATAAGCTATTATCAGCAGTGATTGCAAATTTCCTTTCTGCTAGCTCACCATCCCTTATTACAAAGCAATTCTAAAATAATGGGGTCTTCTATGTGCCACTACATCAGAAACAGCACTCATTGAGGAGAAAAATGTATAACCAAGAACTCTGTGCACAAGATTGTCTCCCAGAATTTTGCAGTTTTATATCCTCTGTATCACTTCAATTCATTTATCTAGTTAATTTAATCCTAAAACAATTTGTTTTCCAGATCTTTTACTGGCTGGCATCCTCAAATTAATGTGAAGCACTGGCTAGTATATTATTTTTTTACAGCAAAGCAGTTTAGGACAAGATAAATAGAACAAATTTATTCTTTTTGGAAAAAATATAAAACTCAAAAAAATTTACTTCTACCTCTGCAGTATGAAATTTGTCACTAATCATTTTAAACTATGCCCTTTTATGCTTCTTCCATCTCTTTTAGCTTTCTATGCAGTTCTTTGATGTAACAAAGACAGTTTCAGACAAGATTTCAGTTCATCTGGAAAAAAAAAGCTTTAAGTCTTGAGGCAAAAAGCAGTGTATTTAAAATTTATATACTCCATAATGCCTTTGTTCTGAACTTGAACATCCTGAAAAACTTCTCCGCTTTCTTTTGCTTTCCGACTCTGAAGATCATTTGTTCTCATGGTTTCAGCTTCTTATTATGCAACAGTGACTTTAACTGGTGGTTCCAGCATTTAAGTACATGCACAGTCATGGCTGACCCTTTCTGATCAATTGCCAATCCATACAGGTTTGACTGATAAAAGAGCCAATTAGATTTAAGCAAATTAAGGGACATCACCAATGTCAACCACTTATTAAACTGAATGCTGAATTCCATGCATACCAAACACTAATGCACCAAGTCCCATTAAGAGTTGAAATCCTAACCCCATTAGTAACTCCAGACCACTACAGGGTAAGGGTCAAAAGAAAGTTTCATATTTATGGATTAACATTTGGATTCAGTTTTTATTTTTTTAAGCTTTCCAAGAACTCTTGAACCTGCACTGCAATTTTAGTCAAGAGCTTTGATAAAATAAATTCCTTATTTCTAAGATAGTTTTTTTAAGCGTTGACTTTAAGCATGGCAAATCAGCTTGATAAGAAATTAAGATATATTCAATCAAGTAACACTAAGGATTTGGTGTGCTTTATATTGTGTGCAATGTGTTTTAAATTTTTTAAAAAAGGAACAAAAGAAATGCATGTTGGAAAAAAACCTGTCTCATAATTGTAAAACAGTGATCAGCAATAACTTCAAAATGGAATACTCCTTTGTGCTCTATCACTCTCCCTCTTAGACAATCTTCCATCAAGCTCCATGAACTACTCCCCACAGTGCAGATCTCTCAAATAGCATTTTTTTGTTATCCTTGAAAAGACAATGCTACATTTTAACACTCATTAAAAGGCTGTGCTTTCRTACATAACAAAACCTTCTTTACTTTTTGATCGAACAAAACCCCTAAGTGAAATCTTGGCCCCTGAAGTAAAAAATAAAAATCTTTCTTATTTAAGTAGCATCTAGATTTCATTTAACAATTTAGAAAGTGTGAAGGCACTGAATACTGCCCAGTGTAAAATTACCATTATACTCATAATTTAGCATGCAATGGAATTGTATAACATTCAAAGACTCATTACAATAAACATCATAGTAAAGCAAACATATATTGTCCTAGATACATACGTGTGTACACATATAGTGAAAATACAGTGTGTGGAGCACTTTTCTCATATGCACTGCTTCATTTATTATTCATTTCTCTACAGATCACAGTCCACTGGACAATAGTATGGAAGATTTCTTTAATAACTCTCACTGCTAATTTAATTCTACTTAAACACACATATCCTAGTGAATGCCACATGCTTTTCGCCATGATTTTATGTGTAAATCAGGATAATATGTTTTCAGATCATTAACTAAAAGGAAGCATGAACTAAAACCTATTTAACCAATGAGGTATTGCTTTTAAACTACCACAAGGTCATAAAAAAGATAATTTCAAAGCTATAAGTTTTCTAATTGTAATCAACAACAATCTAATGATGAAAGAAAGTGTATCTTAATGGCTGTCATAAACTTGTGCACATCCTTGCTTATCTTTAAAGATCCTTTACTTTGTCATTTGGTGAAATTTTCACTACCAAATTTTGCTAAGCAAAATTGAAATGTGACACTGGAGTTGGAAATATCAGTATCTTACTGCTCAGACTCAAAAGAGCAGTAAAACTCACATGCAGTTTTATTATTATATGAGAATGTATATTTGTTAATAGTAGGTGCAACTTGACAATCGGATTGGAAAAGTATAAAATGTGCTGGGAATTGACTTTTTCCTTATTCCTCAGTAATCTGTCATAAAAACTCTGTATTGTATTTACTCCCTTTCCTGAAGTCCCCAAACCCAATCCATCTGTTTGCAAGCAAATTGTTTCAAGCCTGTTTTTGAACTGTAAGGTTGATGATTTTTCTTTTTCTTTTTCTTTTTCTTTTTTTCTTTTTCTTTTTCTTTTTCTTTTTCTTTTTCTTTTTCTTTTTCTTTTTCTTTTTCTTTTTCTTTTTCNTTCTTTTTCTTTTTCTTTTTCTTTTTCTTTTTCTTTTTCTTTTTCTTTTTCTTTTTCTTTTTCTTTTTCTTTTTCTTTTTCTTTTTTTTTCTTTTCTTGCTCAACAGCTACACCACACATCTTTCAAAAACAAGTTTTGTTGGACTCTCAGTTAAAAATTCAAAATTGCCTTAAATTAATTGTATCCATTGGCATTTATTTAACAAAAACTAATTAGCTAGGGTGTCCGTGAAAATAAAATGCAAAAGTAACACATCTACATCAGCTGTAAATGTAAACTTTCTTGAAAAAAAAAAAATACCAACAAAGCCACAAAACAAATCACTGCACAATGTTTAGGGCATATTTGCTCAATTCTCTTATTTCAAATTGTTATGAAGATAACATCCAGAGTGGCTTACAGCCTAATTCACTGTAAATCAGAACATTGTAACTGACTTTCTTACAGCTACACTATTTTGTGGATTCTCATTCAATATATTGCCAATGGTTTATATTACTATTATTAAACAAATTCTCTAAGTCTATCCAGTAAGTGCTCCTTTTCAGCACTTACAACTTTTACTCTAAAACAGATTGCAAAATGCAGGTGAGTCTCTCTATATTCTTGGGCTAGATTAGCTGTCCATGCCATAATACACCACCATTCACAGAAAAAAAATGAAGTACATAATGCACTTCTCACCTTCATAATATGCTAACTACACAGCTATGTATTTTCATTTTCTAGTTCTTAAATGGAACAACGTGACAAATTAGAAGCCAAAAAGAACAATTTTGTGAGTAAGAACTACTAATGCAAACATTCTTCTGAACTTCAGTCCTCAGCTGCGATAATAAATAACGTTTTGTGGAACAGAGTGTTTGTGTAATAGTTACATGCACAGAAAAAGCACTTTTTCATACTTACCTCCTGGAGGCACGACTATGGTTATAGCATCACTTATCAAGCTGCCCTGGCTGTTGGACGCATTCACTTGTACTGTGTAGTTAGAAAATGGAATCAGTCCTTTAATGGGTACCCATACATTGAATTCCTTGCTGTTGCACAACATCCGAGTATCATTTACAAGAGAATAATTAGCATTATCTGTTATGGAAAAACAAGAGGGGCAGGGAAGGAACAAGTGTTAGACCTCGCATCTGCTACAATTCGCTGTCTTTATGAACCAAGTCTTATTTCTACTCAAATGAAGAGCTGCCATTTATACCAGTAACACAGACAAAATTTTGGTCTATTGGGAAGAAAAAATATTATTCATGATTTCGTCTCCTTTTGCCAACAGTTTGTGCTATTTGTAGATATTGGAAAATAAACAAACCAATACATGAACCAATCAGTTGCAAAGCTGATTGCTACATACAGCAAACAGAAGTTCTAGAACAGTTGTGTGATAATTGCAGATTCCAAACATTAATGATAATTCTTATGCCCATGAAAGACTGGCAAAACCTTTCGAATTCGCTAGAAAAATGCTTAACTTAGGAGTTCATAAGCTAATTCCATTGCATGCACAACAAACAGCCATCTGCAGTAACACGGGCTTTCCAGCATGGCCTGCAGTCCTCTCAAAGACAAAAGAAGGATTTGAAGTACTCAGTTTATCAGCTGAAATCATCAGAGGACACCATAGCAACCTACATGTCCTTTGCAACCCTTTTAAGATCTCAAACTTAAGATAAGACAATATTCTACCCTACAAAAATTAAAAAAAAAACAACCCAACCTTTCCAAAATACCTAGTTAGACTAGAAAATAAAAAATTATATGTCAAGTAACATTTTTTTGACTTCATGAAGACCTTGGTCACATATCTGAGAGCCAAGCTGACTCATTTAAATATCATCTTATATTTCGAATATATGAAGTGCTATATAAACGATTAATATTACTGTTACCATCCATCATTTCATGGAGAGCTCTCACACTGAAGTCGGTGGAAATTTTGTATTACAAACAACAGCAGAATCACACAAGATTAAGAGCACAGGTATGAGAATGAGATTAAAGACATTATAACTATAAAAATATTGTAAATCAAATAAGACCTTGTCAGAGCTAGAAGATTTAATATTCACATCTGAGTCCTCTACAAAATCTAAATAAGACAGAATTACAAAAAACCTAGAGAAATCAATCTTTTAATTAATTTTTAAAGGGACACTTATCAGACTTACTCATTTTGATGCAAGTTTCAAATGAACTATTAAAACTGAAATGCTATCAAATCAGAAACAATTTTTCAAATATTCCACATTTCTATGATGTGCCTTAAGGTGCATTTGCAGTACATTTCAGTCATGCTCACATTACATTTTACCATGGATGAGTGATCTAGATTTTCCTCTAATTTTGGGATTCCTATGAGCAATCTGGCTCACTTAGGGTACCAATCCAAGCCATTCCTTTATTTTGGTGCTCATGAACTGCACTGGTGTTTTCAGTTATTCTACTGGTAACATACAACAAGCTTATTTTCTGAGGTTTTGGGGAGGGGGACAGCTTTGCAAAACTTTTTTATAAATCTGCCTTGTAGCCTGGTTCCTCATTGCTCAAATCCTACCTGGATTACACCGCCCCATAGCACCAGACCACCCACACAGGCTACAGTAGAGTGAAGGTAGAATGATTTCATGAAGCCTGATGGATTTATTTTGGATTTCACTGAAGTTTACCTGAGAGACCCTGTTTTAGGTACAAAAAAGGAGGCAAAGCTTCTTATCATGCAAGAAGAACAACCACATTTTACACATTCCTCATACAGAATCCTGCAGAAGCGAAGTTATTTTGTCTGAGATTACTCTTATGCACACAGGCTACTCAACCAGTACTAGAAAAAATGCATCTGCATTACTTGATCTCAGCTTTTAAATTGTATATCAAACTATCCTTCTGCACCTTTGTGAAACTGTCCCTGCGTGTGATCTGGGAGAAGATACAATCCAACAAAGCACACTCCCCCTATTATCTATCACAGATTTTGTAATGTTTGTGACTTATCATTTGTGAAGATCATGCAACAACATTTGACATATATATTCTTAAGGTTCTAGAGACATTAAAGACATTAAGGACTCAGCTGGCTGTGGAAAAAAAGAGACGCATTTTCTCAAACGTTTCACCTCCAGTGTGTGGGAAAGTTTAAAAATACAGTGTTAACAGATCAGCACATAAGATAGATTCAAACCTCAAGCATAAAAGAAATTTGTCTAACAGCAACTTATATATGCCAAATTCATGTGAAAGTGAAACTTTTTCTATCAACAGTACAGTTTTAACTTGTTAATATTTTAATTTCATCCACCTGAGCCTGGAAGGAAACCACGTAATTCCTCTGCTGATATTTTTATTCCATTTTAAATCTTTCTTCCAATGGCTAACTATACTATATTTTAAAAATACACTTTTGAGTAACAGAAAATGAATTAAAAGGATAACACTCTATTCCAAGTTGCCTGGATAACAACATTAATATACAGTAATTATACAATTAGTTGTAACATTAAATTCTAGTTATAGCAGAGTGATTACTTGGCAATTATAAGAAGTATATAATTACTCAATAATTAGGAGAAGTATGTAATTACATAACCATTTTATTCAGCTCAAAAATGAACTTGCAAATTTACAATGAGACAGACAACATAGCAGCTTAAAATTTTTCATTGCTTCTAATAAAAAGCTAAGGAGTACTTGCAAGTTTCCTAACCCAAATTTTACACAGACAAAAAGGTGTTTTATCCCAATTCCCAGCCAAGGAACTCAGTGCTGCTGGCAAGTAAAATACTAGAAGAACATTTTTAAAATGCAGGTCTTGCTGTGGCTGACTTGCAATATGCAGCTTTGCCACTTCTCACTGCCTAAACTTTGCTTTCAGTGGGCTGGAAAATGCAGACACACAGGTTCAGCCTGACAGAAAGCGATATAGCGATAACCCTGTCATATCACTCCATGCCATTCCTGCCCAGACTGCCTCAGTGTGGACCCAATTTGTGAGTATAAGTGGATGAGGCCTCAGTTTTTCCATTTTTCCTGTGTGTTTTTCTCTCCATCCTGCTCCCAAGTCCTACTGTAGCCCACCAGCAAGTCTGCTGCAGATCTAAATAGCAGTTGCCTCAGACAGTGGTAAAGTCCTACGAGACATTGTTCTACTTCCGACAAATGGTTTGTACCAGAACACCTCTTCATTTCTGCCTTGTAATTCCTGCCATGAACAGACAGCAGCACTCCAACAAGCCAGACTCCCCCACGATTCTTTCAGCACGAACAGCCTGAAGGGGCAGAAAACAAACTCCTGCATCTGGCTCACCACACCCTTCAACACTTAAGGCATGCAAACACGTGTACCAAAAGGTGAATCCCAACAGGCAAGGGCTCAGAGACACCATTTTCTATAACCTCTTTAAAAAACTAAATCCTTTGCAGACATGAAGGGCTTCCCCAAGCTCCTTAATCTTTCCATATTTTTGCATAGTTATGGTTTTGTTCTTTTACTAGCCTTCCTGCTCAGTTCTCTACATCTCCCCAAAATTATCTGAGGGGCTTCTTTGCCTAAGGCTGCTATTTGAGAAATACTTCTGCTGTTCCCAGTTTATTCCTAGTTTATATCAGATCAAAGCATGTCAGTTTTTCAGGAAAAGATCCATATGAAGAAATGAGGGCTAAAGAATATCCATAAATATACTTAAAAGTTATGTATAGTTGAAACAAGTCAAGGAATCAAACATGCTTGCATTAAAAAGACACACAAATACATATTCCATTCAAAATCACTGTTTAAAAGTGCTAAGCTTCAAAAAGCACTCTAGCTGGTGAGTATCTGTACTTGAAGGTTCAGTACGGTTTTGGGTGGATACTTTGCAGGGGGTCCCAAGCAGATGTTGCATTCCTGTTACTGAGCACCCCTGTAAATAGGTGAATTAAGCTCCTGTGAGTCAGTGGTGTGTAAATTACTGCTGTCCTGGGTCCGTCATCCTACGGGGTTCACTAGATTGAAATAACATAAATGGGTATCCTTTTCCATTCTTGTTATAATCATTGTCACAAGAATTTTAATGCCTCATATATTCCATAATTTTTTTCTGTGTGCTGTACTGCTCTGACCTTTTCAATATTCTGTAATTTGACTGGCTGGCGATTTCAAGTTCTCTCCTTTTTACAGCCTTATTAACTTGTGGGGAAGAGGTGAAATGCACAGCCAATCAGAATACATAATATTGCAAAGGTCACAGCAGTACAGTATAGCATCAGCAGACACAGAATACTGTATATTAGTCATTAGCGTCCTGATATCTTATTCCTGTGACAAAGGTTGTCAGAAGCGCAGGAAACAGTACAACATGAAACCATCCTCATGGCAAAGAAATAATACAAACTAAACACGTTCATCTCACATTCAAGAACTTTTTCCCCCCCTCATTTGGCACATTTAAAGGTACTCTTTCCATCATGATCAAAATTAATGTTTTTAAGGAAAAAGCTAACAAATTGAGATGTCTCCTTTTTATGTAGTGAACAGAGAAAGACACATATTTCACAAGTGTGGGCAAACACCAAGTTATTCTATTAGTCACTGCATTTGTGATTAATACAAATCCATACTTTACATATAGTTCCATTATGTCCTGATAACCTTTTTTACATTACAGAACATGTTGCCCCATGATATTCAAGCAGACAGAAGCAAAACTATTACCACTGTAGAAGACTATTCAAAGACTAAATGTAGCAAAAATCCAGCTCAAGGAACAGTTCATATGAGTACCTATACAAAGATTACTTAGTTAACTATCACAAACACTTAGAGTTGTTTTTGTGCCTGCTTTATATGACTATGAGCAAAAGGAGGTTAAGCCTCATATCTTGAGCCATGTAAAAAGTTAATACCAGATCAGAACAGCAAAGTAAAAATGAAACAAGAACGCACTTTTTTGGCCCTTTTCCCCAGAACTCATCCTCATTGTCACCAGTTTCTGTCCCTATGTTAGTTTGTATCTCTTTGACACCCCATCTTTGGGGGGGGAAATTCTGTGAATATGCCCACTTCTTTGTGTCTAAGCTCATTCTTTTGTCCATTAGTTTTGCCTATTCTTCAGCCTCATAACTACCACAAAATCTACTCCTTTCCTCCCAGCTAAGATTTTTCTTTTCTTCCTCTTTCCCTTTCCCACTGTTTCTAATGCAGCATTCAGAATAAAAAATATCACTTTCCATTAGTTTGATTATCCCAATAGAAAACCAGCTGAAAATATTTCCTTGACATTATTGGTGGCTCACTTTTCCTAAGAATTGCAATAATGAACTGTTCTCAAACTGCCATCTCAATCGTTATATTGACTTGTGAAGCAGTTTGGCTTTGAGCCATACCCCTCTTTTCAACAAACTGTTGGGGGGTTTATGTGTTTTGAGAGGAGGCTGGTTTTTATGTTTTGGCATTCTGTTTTGGAGGATTTGTGTTGTTTTGTTTTTTTCTTTTCTTTTTTTTTTCAGATGAGCACACTGCTGATTTTTTGCCTCAATGTCTTGAACCACTATTCGTTCCCCTTCTCCTGAGCTGACAGATGTATTGTTCCTATGAACATATCATGGTCACGGTCCATCAAACTGAGTCCAAAACTTGAAGACTCTCTTAACACATGAAAACTTCACTCTCACGGGCTAGGAGGAGTTGCTGAATGAGTCAAAATGGGTAATTTAAAAGCACTGTGGGAAACTGGAAAAATTATGAATCCAAAATATTAATTTTCCTGTAAATAAGAAGAGTTTCACATTATCTGCATTGAAAAACTTTATCTGTTTCCTTTTCCATGGGAATTAAAAGGAGCCTTTAGTTTTGAATCTGAAAAACGGAAAGTATTTGAAGAGCAAGATCAAAATCCATGTTGGCACACTCAGCAGAAATCTGAAAGCTCAAAGACCCAGATGCAGTTCCTGAATAGTACTCAAGTCATCACTCAAAGAGGCTTCTTACAGACTCAGATTTGGTAGAGCTATCTTAGACTGTCCTGAGACGTACAGAATGTGTATGTTGTCTGTCACTGACACTGGAAAGGGATTCCTCCTCTCTATTCAGCCTGGTGAGACACATCTGGAGAGCTCATCCTGTTCTGGGATCCCCAGTAAAACACAGATCTGGATTTACTGGAGTGGAGTCCATGCAAAGACAATTAAGGGCTCGAAGGATCTGTCTCACACAGAGAGTTTGAAAGAACTGAGGTTGTTTGGCCTCAAAAAGAGGAGGAAGGATCTTAAAAATGTGTACAAATATCTGTTGTGAGGGCATAAAGTAGCCAAATACTTCTCAGCATTATATAGCAGCAGAACAAAAGGCAGTGGGTATACACAGAAAATATAAGAAATTCTGTTTAAACCCAAGGAAAAACTTTTTTACTTTGAAACTGGTCAAACACTGGAACAAGTTGCTCAGAGTCTCCAACTTTGGTGATACTCAAAACCCAGCGGGACACTGTCCTGGGCAATGTGCTCCAACTAACCCTGCTTGGAAAAGAGAGCTTGAACTGGTTGTTCCCTAGAGGTGCTCTCTGACCTCAGCTGTTATATGATTCTATGAAAATTTGTAGAATGCTTCAAGAACCCTAAGGCAAAGCAGGGGTAATCATTATGATGAAAGCATGTTCCTGTCAGTAGAAATAAGTGATTATTAGTGTTACAAACACTAAGTAATGTGCATTTATGTGCTCATTAATTCGACAGACTGAAATATGAATAAAGCCCACAGCTTGATGTGAGAGCTCACGCAAGAAAGTTAGCACAGACCCCATGGATGGTTAATGACTGCAGCTGAGATTAGGCTTTGTCATGATGGCAGGCAGGAAAGAATCTTCAGTGTGTGGTCTCATCTACCCCTTGGAGCTTTCAGTTCAGTGCCATGAGGCTTTGAGCTAAAAAAACCTCTGTAATTGTTGATGAAAAGACAAAACCTTTTTGATTTGAATTACTCTTTAGTTTTTCTCATTACTCTTTCACAAACACAGAAACATCTAATGAGTCTTGCAACTTAGTCAGTCTCATCTAGGCCTTCCAGTTAAAACATGTTTTAAGTAAGTTAAATCTCTGCTGTAATTAGTCATCTCTACTGTAATTCAATTTTTCTGCAACAGCACCAAGAGGCATAAGTTCTGGATCCCCCACACTGCACGCTGTACTAAGTGTTTTAGAGACACACGGTAAGAACACAGCCCATGACCTAAACCAAACTCTGGAAAGCATTCTATGAGTAGAACCAACTTCTCTGTATTTCAAAAAGGCTTCTAGTGTCCAAACGCTGTTATCCTGATATGAACAGGAGGAAGTGTCCCAGCAGAGTTTAGTAATCCAAGTAGCAAAACATCACATTGTACGCAAGACATCAAATAGCAAAAGCATTTGCTGCACTTGCAGTCTTAAGCTGATGACACAGCACATAGTTACTGATTTCATCCGTTTTGTTCGAGGGGTTTTACAGACAAATGATGAGACTTTATCAAGTTTATTTCATGAGGGATTTTATACACTAAAAAATTTCAGAATTAAAAAAAATTAATTAAAAATTTCAGCTTTAAAACCTTCAAGTCTGCTTCTCCATGGTTAGAACATTCTTTCTTTAGCTGCGGCAGTACATAAATGGAGATTATCACAGTATCTGGTTTCTGGATCTATGCCCATAATTCATGGATGCCAATAAGAATTTTCCATTCTCCAGGGACACTATCAGAAGGAGACTAGCTAAACACACAGAGCAGAACTTGGAGTCTCAAATCCATAATCAAATATCTAGATTGATTGTGTCACTTGCACTTGTATTGATTTCAATTGGAGCAGCTGACCCAAGGGAATAATAAAAATGTGGAATAAAACTGATTTATGAGAAGAAAATAAATCCTTTTGTGAGTGGTAATGAATTGGTACTATTTAACCCTTTCAATCACAAAGGGAGAACACTATTTATTTTTTCAGAATGCTGAGTCAGCCAAAAGAAGTCATATAAAAAAAGTCAATACTGTCAAATGCCATTACACTTAGTTGTAATACTTTGGAAGGAATGAAGCTCTAAACTTGATCTAGGATTTTTGTTTGACATAAGACATTCTTTTGGTTTTTCCAGTCACCTTTCATGAAATGTCATAAATGATGCACTTGTAGATTGAGAGAACCACAGAATCACTCAGGTGAGTGTTTATTGTATTTACGTATAAAGCCCTTCCCTCTAGACTACTTAGGGCAAAAACACATAGAGTAACATAAACAGCCACAGCAACTGCACACAATCATCCCTATAAAAGGATGACCTATCACAGTATCTTGATCTTTCTGGTATCACACTAGAAGCTTACATAGTCAAAACCGAATTTGATTCTCCCTTAGAAAGTGCAAAGGAAAACTTGATCAAAAGCTTGTCAAATCCAAGTTTACATCATGCTTTCTCTATCTGAGAAAACAGATGGGGTTTATATTAGTCTCTAAAGATAAGTTTATTTGTTTGAAGCCAACACATAGAAATATTCAAACCCAATTTCTTTATCTGTGGAAGCTCTAGCCAGAGTGTGTATATCTTGTTTGGGTTATGTCATTGAAATTAATTATTTTGTGTTTAATGTCAAACTGGTTTTTTTGCATTTAGTACTTACCATAGATATCTAAGCACTGTCAATGTAGCCTCCTTAGCTTTCATGTGGGTTAAAAACTCTGGAAGACATTCATTAACTAAAAGACTGTTTTTGTAGGAAAACTGATTGGCAAATTCCCTTTTACTCAATACTGTTTACCAGAGCCATCTTTAGAAGATTGCTACTATTCCCTAGACTATTCCAAGGGAGTAGAAACAGTCTTGGAGCCTGTCCTGCTATAGGCAGTCACTAGGAACTTCAGTCTGTAAAGAACTGATAGTACATTCCTCACAGAAATGGGGTCCAGCCCTATGTGCCTGCTTTATCACAGGAAACCAAATAAATTACAAAGTACAAGACAGAAAATGTACATGTGACAAAAAACATAACTATGGGAATAGAGTGATGCAGAAGATCAATTAAAATACCATCTGTGGTCTGATGCTAGTCTTCACCAAGTAAATGGTCAGATGTAGGAATTAGAGAGTGACTTTCATTTTGCTTTCCTCGGAGATACCTGTACTAAGGAAAAGAAAAGAACAGCACACGTGATACTGACAGGAATTATGCTAGTAGATGGTGTATTGTGAAGCTGTTCAAAATCTACTGAAGCTCAACTAAACATTACTCAATAATCATCCTGAAGTGCATGCAAAAACAGGAGTTTTGTAGCCATGCAAATCAAAATTTAAATGCTCTTTTATTCCAGGGCAAAATACCCCTAATTCCCGCTCTGGTGAACAGATTAAATACGGCTATTTGAAAATGGGTTATGCATCTCCTTTGTTCCCCCCCTCAAATATCTTTAGGACTGGTGAGTTCTATAGGTCTGTAGCGAGAACTAAGAAGACAGACAAAATGAGAGAGGAAGGAGACAAAATATGAAAAATCTCCTTAATGGTTGGCTTGGAAAAGTAGCTACGGCCTCCCACAAAAGTATCCCACATTGGGGGTGGGGAGGTTATCTCTCTGGTGCAGAAGGTGGTAAGCATTCTGTAATAATTTTTACTTCTCATTCTCAAGCCTTCAGCACAAGACAGGCTAGGAATTTCAAGGGGCCTCAGAATTCCTTTCCCCACTTCTGTTGTCATCTGCAGATGGTGTCTTCCCCTAGCAAAAATTGCTTTTTGCACTAGGTTGACTCTTAACACTCCCTTTTTGACTTCTGATTGGAGAGGGTACTGAAATCACTGTGCCCAGTCAAGACTATAAGAGGAACTTTCCTATAGAAATCAAAGGAACAGATGATCTGAGTTTTACTATACTTATTCATATATACAGTAAACATTAAACTAAAAAGATTAGATGAGCAACAGTCTAATGTATATATGCAAAAGTCAATTTGTTTATGCTGTATTCTGCTGTTAGAATTCTCCACTTTGCCAAGAGAATGAGTGGGCTGCAAGGAACCTTTCTGGTACACCATCTCCAAATAAGCAGAGTAAGCAGATGAATAATTTTTTTCTTTACAAAAATACCCGATGAACCACCTTGCTGAAAAGTATAGACCTTAGAAGATATGTCATCAACAGAAGTTATAAAAAGTATAAAAAAAAACCCACAAGAAAAAAGCAACAAAAACCCAAAACTTAAAATAACACACATTGATTTCTACAGTCTTAAGCAACAGAGTTCTGAGTATAACCCTGCAACTTTGTGTTATGAAACTCTCTAAGGACATACAGTTAATTAAGGATTCTCTTTAGGTCAAACTTGCATTCAAATGCATCACAACATCTTGGGGGCTACAGATTTGGATTAATTTTGTGCTAATGCAGTCATCTGACAGAGGTAAGAAGATAAGAATTTCCTCCAAATCTCTCCTCTGGAAAAGAGGTAATACCTGATTCTTCCTGTCCTAGAACTTAATTTCAGACACCAAGATGCAATTAAAAATGACCCTGTACTCTATCTGAACCAACCTGAGAATAAATAGGGATGAATGAGGAAACTACTTGAGGGAAATAAGCCTGACTCTGTCACCTTTCTTTCCCCTCAAGTCCTCTGAGAATTGGGAGTTTATCAGATAACAAGAACACTAACTACTCTTGAAGAGGGAAAAGCTGTTTGTGATCTGGTAGTATTAGTATTTTATGGCTTGGACTAACCAACTGCAAACCAAATTCCTCTTTAATGCTCCTCCCAAGCAGATACTGGGCCTTAAATTACTTGAGGCAAAGCATCTTGTCTTTGCCTTGTATTGAGCCCAAGCTGTGATGCCTGAGCACTGCAGAACTGGGACAGAGACCTCAATTCCTAAAGTCCTATTTGATGTCCATATGCAGTTTGSTGGAAACAAATACTTTTCTGGAAAACTACAACATACCTATATAGACCGGAATGGTGGMGAACATACCTATATAGACCAGAATGGTGAAACAGCCCCAATAAAGCCCCTTCCTGTTTTTTAACAACTACTTTCACAGAGAAAGGGTTTCATAAAAATGAAGAGTTGAATTTAAAAAATGAAAGCTAATTGATACAGATATTTCCCTTGAATACATTGTTAAATCACGGCCAAACTATGGAAAA